>JAJJMA010234225.1:0-14581 GCA_023529015.1 Papaver nudicaule
GTATTTATAGACAAGAAGGTAAGGTAGTACATATTCCAGTGTTACAAGGGCTATGGAAACTAAACTATTTCTATTTATTCCTCGAGATACACAATCCCTTCTGGGAGCCTTCCTCTCTGGACGTCCGTCTCCGAGATACCTCCCAGAGGTATGTTTGAGCCTTCCTTAGACATCGTATAGCCTCTGGCATCCGATTTTCTAGTACACCATCTCTCGGAATGTCCCTTGCAGCGCACCTTCTAGAATATGACTTCTTTAGCTCTTCCCGTAACGTGTCTTTTCGGAGAGTATTCTCTGAGGTCAGTCCCCAATGGGACCTTCCAGAGAATATTCTCATTCTTGTGGGTCTCAGACTGTTTGACCTCATTCTCAGAGAAACCCTAGGTTTGACTGGTGCTAAACAGCTGTATCTCACTTTCTGACTTGGCATTTAATGCCTCTGTAGTACCCTCAACCTTATCCGTGCTTTATCCTGTCGCACTTTAGACGCGTCTCATCCTCAAGTGGGGTGCGGTCAGTTACTTTTAGGGATTATCCCATACTTCTCGGTGTATTCACTAACTTGCTACCGCCCCTAGGATGGTGCCACGTGTCCATCAGATTTCTGGTACCTACAAATTGCCCTTAACAAATTAGTTAACCGGTTATAGAACTGTCTGATATAGTTAGTGATTATCAGCACAACAAACACTACCCACTACTCACCCTTTGAACTTAGCAATTGGATGGGAAGAAAATAAACAACAAATAAACAACCAATATACGCCAACAAAGCAAGAAAAGAGCAAAAGAAGACAAGATAATTGCCGCTTCTGGAATAAGTAAAATTGAGATATTCGTTTTTGTTTACAATGATAAATCAGAGGTGAAATGAATACACCATAAATTATGCCAAAAACCGTTTAGAAAATGAACACCATTTTGACACTTGGTGTAAACCCATACAGGGATTAAATGGTTTTCAAAGTTTAGTGGTAGGTGAGGTGAGTAACCTTATCTCTATGAGACTAGCTTACCTCTCGACCTATTTATTGCTGCAATAGAGAGGACATGACACTATAGGCAATACGTACGTACACTATCATTTATAACTCTGTCTGGACATGGAAGTTGGTAAAGTTTTGTGCATCATAGTTTGACTATTTGGAAGTTAAGACACAAATCGTGTCAATCTAAGAGTACTGCATGCTTGGCTTAGGTGTTTTGACTCCAAGTTAAGTCATCCATATTAAAGCCCTTCTTGAAAATAGAAAATCCGTTCTACAGGAAAAATGAAAGTTCCCACTGCTAGTTTAGTAGTAGTGGTGTTTGTACTACTTCTCTGCACTCTTCCTTTTGCTTCTTGTGAAAATCAGTTTCAAGAAACAGAAATAGATGATCTTCTAAAATGGAAATCAACCCTTATTAACCAAACTCAATCTCTGCTCCCTTCTTGGATTAGGAATTCTACTGCATGCAGATGGTATGGAATCACTTGCAACGATGACGGCAGCGTAGCTGAATTGAACATAACAGGTTTGGGTTTACAAGGTACTCTCAACAGTTTCAACTTTTCATCTTTCTCAAATCTTGTTAGTCTTGACTTGAGTGAGAACAACCTCTTCGGAACCATTCCGTCCAGAATTAGTTATCTTTCAAAACTCACCCACCTTGATCTTTCTGCCAATATATTTTCTGGACATATTCCTCAAGATATAGGAAGGATACGTTCTCTTACAACCTTTGATGTGTCCCTAAACCAACTCACTGGTCCAATCCCTGCTTCTGTGAGTAACTTGAGAAATTTGACTCGTTTGGGTGTTTCTTATAATGAATTAACCGGTTCACTACCAATAGGAATCAACCATCTAAGGCAGTTGAAATTTTTGTATCTTACTCGGAACAACTTTTCGGGTTATTTACCACAAAATGTATGTCAGAGCGGAACACTTGAAATATTTGAGGCAAGTAAAAACCATTTCACTGGTCCTATACCAAGAAGCCTTAGAAACTGCACCAGCCTAAGGAAAGTCGGGCTTTCAAATAATGAACTGGTTGATAATCTAACAGAGTCGTTTCACGTGTATCCGCATCTGTATAGGTTCAGTGTGAGAAACAATATGCTGTATGGTGAACTCTCAAAAAACTGGGGGAGCTGCCAAAATTTGACAACTCTAGGCTTGTCAAGCAACAATATCAGCGGTAGAATACCATCTGAAATGGGCAAGTTAAAGAATTTAACTGAACTTTATATTCATTCGAATAACTTAGTAGGGGAAATTCCTGAGGAGTTGTTTAAATTGTCTTCATTGAGCAAGTTGATTTTGCATAGTAACCAACTTTCTGGTAGGTTGTCCCCTGCAGTAGGATTGTTATCCAACATGCAATATCTCGACTTATCAACGAATAAACTCGTTGGGTCTATACCAAAACAACTAGGGGAGTGTTCAAATTTATTATCATTGAATTTGAGCGGAAACCATTTCAATGAAAGCATACCACCCCAAATAGGAAACTTGGAGTCGTTACAGATTGTGTTAGATCTTAGTTACAATGAATTGAGTGGAGAGATACCGTCATCTCTCGGCAGATTAAACAAGCTGGAAAGATTAAATTTATCCCACAACAAGTTTTTCGGTTCAATTCCATCTTCATTTGATCAAATGCTTAGCTTGAGGGTTGTGAATATTTCGTACAATAGGTTGAGCGGTCCTATTCCAAATGTCAAGGCCTTTAAGGACGCCCCAGTTGATGCATTCAAGAAGAACATAGGGTTATGTGGTAATCACTTTGCTGGTTTAAGACCATGCAACTTTTCTGTTGGGATGGGAAGAAAAGAGGAGAAACATAATAAGCTTTTCCTCGTAATCCTACTTCCTTTGCTAGGTTCAATACTTTTTTTGTTCATACTTTCCGCCATTTTGTTTCCCCGTCGAAAAAGATCTGTAAGAAATACTCCGCCAACAGATCAAGCTAGATCTACCAATATCGCGAGAAGTTTATGTTCGGCTTGGAATTATGATGGGAAAATAGCGTATAAAGACATAATTGAAGCAACCAAGGATTTTAGTACTAGATATTGCATTGGAACGGGGGGATACGGAAGCGTATACAAAGCAGAGTTGTCAACAGGTAAAGTTGTTGCTGTGAAGAAACTTCACTCATCAGATGAAGATTCTGAGGAATTTGATCTCAAGTCATTTGAGAGTGAAGTTCGTGCGCTCACAGAAATCCGACACCGGAACATTGTGAAACTTTATGGTTTTTGCTTTAATCTAGATAGGCGGATCTCATTTTTGGTTTACGATTTTGTGGAAAGAGGAAGCTTGAAAAATGTTTTGTGCGACGGGGAACAAGCAGTGGAGTTTGATTGGATAAAGAGGGTAAGATTCATCAAAGGAGCAGCTAATGCACTTGCTTACATGCACCATGATTGCATTCCAGCGATAGTTCACAGGGACATTTCTAGCAACAATATACTGTTGGACTCTGGATATGAAGCTCATGTTTCCGATTTTGGTACGGCGAGGATTTTGAAACCAGATTCGTCGAATTGGACTGCACTTGCTGGAACCTTTGGATATGTTGCCCCAGGTATATAAGTAATCCAACTGAAACTTCTATATTTTTCATTGTTTCTGAACTTAGTAAGTAAATTCACTTCCATTTTCCTTCCACAGAGCTTGCCTATACAATGAAGGTGACCGAGAAATGTGATGTTTATAGCTTTGGGGTAATCATATTAGAAGTGCTAATGGGAAGGCATCCATCTCAAATCGTCACATTGCTCTCACCAGATGTGCTCTCATCTCCGTGTTCGAGTAAGGCGGGGCAAAACATGAGGTTGAGAGACATCTTGGACCAATCCATTGGAGCACCGGTGGAGACTCTCGAGAAACAGATAATGTACATTGTGAATGTTGGATTTTCCTGCTTACGTAGTGATCCATGTGCTCGGCCTACTATGCAAGAAGTATCGGTAGAGCTGGCACTGTCAGCTGAGAGCAGGGCAGATTTCGCAAAACCTTTTGAAACTATCACGCTAAGAGATATACTACTGTCGTAATAAGGATAAGTTTGTGTCGCACCAGTACCTTGACATTAAGCTTCAACTTAAATTACAGTGTATGTTAATTAAAAAGTTTGATCTTCATGTAATCAAATTTGTTTCGTTTCTTCTATCAACAAAACTCTGGTAATAATAAAATGATTACACAGAATTTCCACTCCTCAAACTAGAACTGCAAGAATCCCAATTGGAAAGGAAAACCTGACGACTGCCTAGTGCCATCCCGACAGTGTTGGCATTCTCAGATACTACACAATCTACACATGTCAAAATACATAACGTTATGCTGGCAGCACCTGATGGTATGGTATAGTAAATTCCACAAATTACTGTTACTAAAATTAGCAGCACCTAACACAACTGAAGCTGCTATATGTATAAAGTATAAACTGATCCGTCACATTTTTCTTGGTGGAACTCAAAAGTGCCCTTGTAAATACCATGGCGGTGGAATCTAAAGTAAACATGAGTGTATTGGGTCTAATTAAATGATCCAACTTGTTGGGCCGACCCAAATGTAAATAACCCAATTGAAGATCAGTTTTCTAATTTCATCTCAAATCAACTAAATTAGGAAGAAAAATGTTTTCTCTTTCGTCTCCTGTGTAACCAAAACCCTAACACAATTTTATTACAGACTCACCGCAAATTCATCACACTAAAGGTAAATTTTCTCCACAAGTTCCTTCGATTCAAATCAACATCCATCGTGGGTTTCTTTTTTTTTTTAGGGTTCCGATTAAGTCTTTGAATGTTAATTTTCTGTTTTTCTACAGTTACAATTGGGCAATAGAAAAAAGAAAAGAAAAGCACAATGGCGAGCCTACCTGAAGATATTATCATCTATATACTTTCGATGGTATTATCAGTCAAATCGATTTGTCGTTTCAGGTGTGTGTGCAAACTCTGGTATGAATTGTTCAAAAACCCTAAGTTTATTAAGATGCATCTTCACCGTGCAACCCAAAACAACAAGTTTAGTGTACTACTTAATTCTGATCAGCCTGTATGTTATGCCATAGATTTTGATGTAACATCCTCAAATTGCTATACCTGTGTTGAAATTGAGCCCCCACCTGAATTTATACTTGATCATCTGCATATTGTTTCATGTGACGGTCTAATTAACGGTTCAGACTCACTTATTGGTGGTGGAAATAAAATCTGCTTGTGGAATCCGTCGACCAGAGAGTACAAGTACATACCCACACTAAATTGTGATGATCCCTATAGCGGAAACTGCTTTACCATATGTGGGGTTTGTTACGATTGGAAAATTGATGATTACATGTTGTTCAAATTAGTGACGCACAATCCACAAATTCGTACTAATACTTCTGAAGTTTGGGTTAATAGATTAGGTTCAAATTCATGGAACAAGATTGGAGACATCCCTTGTAATGTATGTGGTATTGATGTCTGTATGAAGCCTTTAAATGGAATTATTCATTGGGTACAAAACATGGAAGTAATAGTTTCGTTCGATATAGTTGAAGAGCAAACCAAAGAGATCCAAATACCAGTTGCTATCTAGACAAAGCATCAAACTCATATTACCATTATATGGAAGTGGGTGTTCTTAGAGAGGACCTTTACTTATTAGCTAGTCCTGTATACAGCGGTAACATTGATCTCTGGGTGATGAAAGATTATGGTGTTGTAGATTCTTGGACCAAAATGTTCAGAATTTCAGGATATGAAACAGGTTTTGAAAAATTAGTGCCCCTGCAGTATATTAATCAGAAGGCCGAGATTCTTTTAAAAGGTGAAGTCGTCAAACGAATTGGCAAGGATGCTTTAGTCTCATATGACTTAAAAAGTCGAAGACTTGTGAAGTTGGATATCCCCGGCATGCCCTATTATTTTGGAGCGACTACTTTTGTTGGAAGTCTAGTTTCACTCAATTCGGGTGAATTCGTACAGCCTCCAAAAACTAAGAATTTGGTGTTCGACCCTCTCCGACTTGGTTCTTATTCTCGTGGCCCTGGACTTGATTGCGGAAAACACTAGCTACCATATATACAAGGAATAGATATTACTCCCCAATGGAGGCTTATTGAGAGAATTCAAGTAACATTTATTTTCTTCAAAACCTTTTACTGTGCAAAATCTTCATTTGAACATTTAGATATTGTTTAATTCATTTGATATTAGTTTGTTGAAGAATTGTTGTTTTGCAATCACTCAAAGTACTGCAGATCCAAATAAGTTATGGTTTTCTCTAGTATTTTTCTCTGTTTTGAGTAAACTATACTTGCACATGATAATATCCTATGTACTCCACAAAAAACTAATTCAGGGGAAAATACAAAATTCAACAAGAAGCCAACCTTGTCAGTATAATTGTCACTCCTTTTTGATAAGCAGTCTCTACCAGTTCTGTCTTCCTCTGATCCGGTGAATCCGGTGAATTTGTGTTTTAAGCATACCATTTCTCCTTACATATAACATTGACCTCTTTGTGTACTGGGATTATTTTGATTAATTGTAACATTGTCTTCATGTGTTTAATCTTTACCGCAATTGTATGTCTAGTACTCCGTACTCGTTGTATTTTTTTTTTTTTTGTTGGAGTATACGTTGCATATGTATGCCGTAGTATCTCTAATCTCAAATCTCAACTACAAATACGATACCTTGATATATTTTGAAGAACTAGGTACCGAACTTGGGGTACTATCTGGCATATGTATAATCTTAGAAATAAAGAATCGTCCCAGATAGAAACCCTATTCTTCTTGTTCCACAGACGTGCGGTTTTAAATAATTTGGGAATGTCACTCCATATAGAATTAGAACAAAAATGTTTTGTGCCACCTAAAACTGGGTGCATTTGGTGCACCAAGTTGATATCCACAGATACAGCAACTTGCCATGTATAATTGTGTCACTTCCTTCGGTTCAGGTAAAGAAATATATCAACCGAAGGAATGGTCATAGTGATCAGTTTCAAAGGCAATGATGGAGAAAAGGAAAATGATACTGTTGTGGGCGGCATATATATATATATATATATATATATATATATATATATATATATATATATATGATGCTGCAATAATAAACCACGGCTTTATCTTGCTGTTTGCTCCGTTTTGAGGGCACAAAGATAATAGGGACCCCTCTCTCGGTATATATATGTACAAGGCCTTTAATGCCCGCGCATTAATGCCCGGGATAGTCTGTGGACCAACTGCAGAAACTTGTGAAACCAATTTGGGCGCTAATAGTAATAGTAGTAGGACAAGAAATCCAATACCTTATGGAATATGGTACTTACCTACAATATGGTGGGAATTGTAGGTAAGTACCTTGATTTTACAAGATACGTATTGGGATTGCAGTATATATATATATATATGGAATATGCACAATACCCTTGCTTCATCTTGCAATACCCGCAAAATTAAGAAGAACGGCAAAAGGAAAAAAAGAAAAGCACCATGGCGAATATTATCTTCAATATTCTTTCCAAGTTATCGGTGTTATCAGCCAATTCGATTTCTCGTTTCAGGTGTGTGTGCATAGATTGGTGTGAACTTTTCAAAAACATTGGTATGCACAGCACCCTTCTTCCTCTAAAAAGTAGAAAAAGTTGTGCGACAATGGCGAGCCTACCAGAAGATATTGTGATCGATATACTTTCGAAGTTATCAGTTTTACCAGTCAAATCGATTTGCCGTTTCAGGTGTGTATGCAAACTCTGGTATGACTTATTCAAAAACCCTAAGTTTATAAAGATCCACCATAGCCATGCTATCGAGAACAACAAGTTTAGTGTACTACTTCATTCATATACGGATTATTATGGTTTTGTTTACCATGCCATTGATTTTGATGCCGCATCCTCAAATAACTATACCTGTGTTGAAATTGAGCCCCCACCTGAATTTGATACATCTATCGCTACAACTTCCTCAAATAAACATACCTGTGTTGAATTTCGTCCACTGCGTATTGTTTCATGTCACGGTCTAATTATTGGCTCAGACTCAATTCTTTGTGGTGGGAACAAAATATGCTTGTGGAATCCATCAACCAGAGAATACAAGTACATATCGACACTGACTTCTGACGATCCCGATAAAGAGAACACCTTTCCGTTGTGTGGGGTTTGTTACGATTGGAAAATTGATGATTACAAGTTGTTCAAGTTAGTGGAGACGAACATTGATGGTATTTGTTCTACTGAAATATGGGTGAGTAGATTAGGTTCAAATTCATGGAATAAAATTGGAGATATACCATATGGAATATGTATTCATGTTTCTCTTTCTGTGAAGCCTTTAAATGGAATTATTCATTGGATACGAAACAAAGATCTCTGGGAAGGAATCAAGGAAATAAAGAAGTTATAGTTTCGTTCGATATAGTTGAAGAGCGAATCAACGAGATCCAAATACCCGATTGCTATCCAGAGGAAGAAGGATGGGGTGTATATGATTATATGGAAGTAGGTGTTCTGGGAGAGGAACTCTACCTATTAGTTAATCTTGCCGATGGTCCCAACATTGATCTCTGGGTGATGAAAGATTATGGAGTTGTAGATTCTTGGACCAAGATTTTCACCATTTCGGAATATGAAACAGGAATTGATAAATTAATTCCCCTGCAGTATCTCAATAAGAACGGTGAAATTCTATTAAAGGCTGAACCTCGTGAAAATTCGTACATAGGTCATTTAGTCTCCTATGACCCAACAAGCGGAAGACTTGTGACTTTGGATATTCCCGGCGTGCCCAGTAGTTTTGAAGCAACTACTTTTGTTGGAAGTCTAGTTTCACTCAATTCCGGTGAATTCGTACAGGCTTCAAAAAATGGGAATTTGGTGTTTGACCCTCTCCAAATTGGATCTTATTCTCGTGGCCCTGGACTTGATTGCGGAAGACACTAGCTACGATATAAGGAATACATATTACGCCTCAACTGTGCCGCTTATTGAAAGAATTCAAAACTTTATACTGTGCAAAATCTTCATTTGAACATCTAGATTTCAAATGGTTGTTTTGATTGCTTTATATGATATTAGTTTGTGAATTGATGTTTTGCAAGCACTCTAAGAATTGCAGATCCAAATAAATTAAGGTTTTTTCTAGTATTTTTCTGCGTTTTACTTGCTTGCTCTGGAAAAACCTTTTTTTTGGGGAAAAAACACAACAACATAATTCCAACGAGAAACCTACAACTTGGTAATTATAGTTTTCACTCTTTTGTGTTAAGCAGTCTCTACTAGTTCCGTCGTCAACTGATCTTGTGAATTTATGTTTAACTATGCATAATCCAAAGTATTTGGTAAACGAATGTGATTACCTAGCAATATGTACTCAGATATACCATTTCTCCTTACTTATTTGGACCTCTTTGTGTATCAGGATTCTTTTGATTAATGGCAACATTGTCTACGCATCATGCGTATAATTTTTACAGCAAATTACATGTCTACTCGTTTTATTTTTTTCTTTTGGAGTATATGTATGCGGTAGTCCCTAATAATGCTTACCTTCTAACGAACACAGAGTAGCCTTTACATGTCTGACTGTGTTTGAATTCGAAACTAAACGTATCTGTAATCTCAAGAGTACAAATACGATTATTCAATGCAGCATTTGCGTAATGCATTCTCAAGTGCAAGGATATAATCTACAAATATTAATGAGTAGTGCTTGTCCAACACATCGTGATATGAATAGCTTTGCCTACCCAATCACTGCAACAATAAACTAGAGACAGCACTGGTCTCATTTTTGGATATAATACTAAGCTTAAGCCTTTGTCTTTATCGTGCTGTTCGCTACGATATGAGGTCACGAAGCAGAATACAACTTCCGTGTATTAGAGTTCTGGGTAAGCTATTTGGGACCTCTCCATATAAATATAAACGCATATATGCACAAAATCCTAACCAAATTTAATTTTTTCACCAATCAAAGTAAAATTACAAATCCGAACCATCGAGATAAGACCTAGAGTTATTTAGTGTTTGGGTCGTAGATTTTGGTATAGTAGAGGGTCTGGGTCCTAAGTTTGTCCAATTTAGCGTTTGGGTCGTAGACCAGTTAGTCAGCTAGTCAACTAACGGAACTGTTAGAAGAGTTAACGTTAGTTAGTGAGTCGACAGATATACACCGTTGCATCTCAGTTAAAGTTGCACACCTCTCATCTTCGTTCAAAGTTCTCTGCAACTAAATCCTTGTTTTCTTCACATACGAAATAAAAACGCGAATTCGTCATCTCAATCAATAATGTCTGTGATCATTATCACCATTAAATGTAATTGCATAATTTGATTAAGGTCAACAAAAGCTTACACCTAAAGCACTCATCATCGTGTGCACCTTGATTATGCACGGTCTCCACAAAGAGAAATTTCAAATCCATGGCCAGAAATTGTAATTAATAAATATTGTGGCCACTAATCTAATTGTATTAAGGTGGAGAAGTGGCAACAAATCTAATTGTACTAAGGTGGAGAAATTGCAAATCATGTCCATAAATTGCAATTGACGCAGTACCCAGAATTCAGATTCAATGGAATATCAAAAGCAAAACAAAATTTAGGCACCCTAACGTGAATGGTACAAGTTATCCCATCAAACAAAATTTAAGATCTTCCAGTAATTAACCAATCCTAACACCCATTCACAGAGTAACCAAATTTTGAAAAACATCCAACAACTCTTATTATATGCTTCGTTCCCTTCTAAAAAAATTCAAATTCTTGTACAAACCTAACTTTGTTCACTCACCAGACTCCCGGATCACTTCGAATCCCATCCATTCAGCCTTCACTAATCATCGAAAATCAAGGGTCTTCTTCGTTGTAACATCCGTTTCAGCTTGAGCCCAAAACCAGTGCACAACTTTACCGTCTGAGCTTCTAAAATCATAGCTAGCACGGAAGCTTTTAATGGCAGTATCGAAGAAATAAGGAGAGGAGAGTTTTGAGAGAGAATGTAATCGAGGGCATTTGATCTTAACCACATCAATGTAAAGATCACCATTCATCTAACTTAATTTTATCTAACCATCGGATTAGACTAGTGGCAAACGTGTAAATAACATAACTAACCAGTTAACAATTTCGTTAGTTGACCGTGTTGACTAACTGGTCTACGACCCAAATCTTAAATTTGACAAATTTAAGACCCAGACCCTCTACTATACCAAAATCTGCGACCCAAACGCTAAATAACCCTAAGACCTAAAGTAGACCAAAAACTACTCAAGCCCAATCAGAATGACGGTAGAACAGAAATCCCAATGCTTAAGGGCTTTGTGTTCTACAGGGAAACGGTATACTTTATTGGGGATTGCGGTATATATATACTATATGGCATATGCGCAACACGTTCCCTACATTCGACAGCGAATTGAGAAGAAAAAGAAAAGCACCATGGCAACATTGGCGAGCCTACCTGAAGATATTGTCATCGATATCCTTTCTAGGTTATCTGTGTTATCAGTCGAATCGATTTCTCGGCTCAGGTGTGTATGCAAACACTGGTACGAATTTTTCAAAAACCCTAAGTTTATTAAGATGCATCTACACCAAGCTATCGAGAACAACAAGTTTAGTGTAATACTTCATCCATATACAGATTCTTGTTATGGAATAGATTTTGATGAAAGATCCTCGAAATACCATACATGTGTTGAAACTGAGCTCCCACCTGAATTCGATACATCTATGGTGCATAGAAAGTATCGTATGCGTATCGTTTCATGTGACGGTATAATTGGCTCACACCCACTTCGTGATGGGAAAAAAATCTGCTTGTGGAATCCATCAACCAGAGAATACAAGTACATATCGGCGGTAAATTGTGACGATCCCTACGACGGAAAGTACTTTTGGATATGTGGGTTGTGTTACGATTGGAAAATTGATGATTACAAGTTGTTCAAATTCTTGGTGCCCGATAGTTCTAATACTACTGAAGTTTGGGTTAGTAAACTAGGTTCAAATTCATGGAATAGAATTGCAGACATGCCATATAGAATAAGTACTGATGTTTATGTGAAGCCTTTAAATGGAATCATTCATTGGGTACGAAACACAGAAGTTATAGATTCGTTCGATATAGTTGAAGAGCGAACCAAAGAGATCCAAATACCCAGTTGCTACCTAAACAAACCAGCTGTGAGCGGATATGATTATATGGAAGTGGGAGTTCTGGGAGAGGACCTTTACCTATTAGTTAATCCTCGAAATAAGGACAATATTGATCTCTGGGTGATGACAGATTATGGAGTTATAGATTCTTGGACCAAAATTTTCACCATTTCGAGGTATGAAACACGATTTAAAAAATTCATTCCCCTGCAGTATCTCAATAAGAATGGCGAGATCCTATTAAAAGGTGAACGCCGTGACAAGGATGCTTTAGTCGCATATGATCCAACAAGCGGAGAACTTGTGGCTTTGGATAGCCCCTGCATGCCCAGATGTTTTCATGCCACGACATTTGTTGGAAGTTTGGTTTCACTCAACTCGGGTGAATTCGTAAAAGCTTCCTAAAGTGGGAATTTGGTAGTTGATCCTCTCCGCCTTAGGGAATCCTACAAACCTATGAACGCATATAATTTGGTGGACATAGCGGCAGCCATTGCTCCGTCTGCATTATTTAACGATAGATTTAGTCAGTAGAAACCTGTTAATGCATGCATTTTACACTAATAATAATATCCTGTGTTTTGAGCTATTTTGATCAAATATCCAACAATGGAGGATTACACATCAAAAATCTTGAATTTTTTTGAATATTGCTCTCAAATGGCTCATTAGGTTTTCAAAACAAAGAGATGCACTTTGGGCGTAAGTGGGTTTTCTTAATTCGATATTCCTAATACTACTGGCTCCTGTTCGTATAATGTCCAGTGACTTGATTTGTTCGATTGCCATCTCTAAAGCAGCTTCGAATCTGGAATTTTCAGTTGGTAATGGAGATGGCTTTAGATTTTAGATTTTCCCTTCATTGTTCAAATTATCCGTCAACGAAGAAGGATGCATACAAGATTTTGTCACAGATGGTATCAATCCAAGCTGGAATCCTTTTTCTTAAAATGGAAAACTTAATTTTGTTTTATTTTACTGTGTTCTAAAATTATTTCCCTTCAGCTAGTATAGACAACTGAGATCAGAGACAGATATGTTTCCCCGTGTTAGTAGAAACTTGAATTAGAGACCTCAAGTGTGTGCCTCTTCTTGCGCTGAATAAGTTTATGATCAGCAAATTTCTCTATAAAGCTCTTGCAGACTATGAATATCAAATACTGCATTTAACCACACCTCAAGAATGTTGGCGAGGCAAGGATGGTCACTAATGGACTACATTGAAGAACATTGTGTCAATGCCCATCTCCTCTCCAGTGGACGAACTCAGGATTTTACCCTATAGAATAGCTGACTCCGATGACTTATGGGTTTCACAAAAGTATTTTTAGACATAATTTGGCACAAGTACTGAGATAATCTATCGATGCACCCATTCTTCATCTTTTCATCCTTGAGGTCCTTCTCCATTAAATTCTAAGTCTTTCCTCTGTTTTGGGTATAAAACACAGCTTATATAAATATGGTATAGTAATGTTTCTGTGAAGCCTTCAAATGCATAGACATCACTGTTTCTACTCCTTTGTATTAAAGAACTCTCAACGGTCCATTACCGTGGTTGAAAGATTAGATGTAGTTGGGCAGGTAGTGCGTGGCCATGAAATTGAGTTTCTTTGAACATAATTTATAAACCGGACGAAGAACTTGCAGGCATTTAGGATCACAATTTGTCAAAACCAACATCACTTCTTAATTAATACACTTTCTCGAGTTCTCTCAGTACTAGTAGTTTGTCTTTCTTCCAATATCAATTTGCCAAATTCATTAGTCAATGGCAATATGCCCCAAAATCGACTAACAATTTAGAGATCTACCTCAATATTCTAAAGTTAAGTAATCTGTTCCAAATTTTCCATCCAAAAATGTTAAGTAGTCAATATTTCGGCCTTGACCAGACTCAGAAAATTTGGGGATATCAGTTTAAACCTTTCAAGTTATCAATTAGGGTTCATATAGAAATCAGAGGATTATTAAATGTACCGATCTAAAAATAAGATATTATTGACCGTTGGATAGAAAGGTGTATATGTCTTTTTGGCGAACAAAGATCTCACATGTATGCACATGTTGACTATTTAACATATTTGGATGGATTTCTTAACGGTTGGGGCTGATTACCTAACTCTAGAATATTGGGGCACATCTCCACTGCGCTAGTCAATTTTAGGGCGCATTCCCCATTTTCCCTTGGACAATTCTAAGGCTTAGTTGTTTCTGCGGCCGTGGACCAACTCCAGAAACTCGTGAAACCATGTTGGCTCAGAGTATTATCGGAATGCTAATTGTAATAGTAGTAGTAGGGCAAGAAATTCAATACCTTATGTAGGTGGGTATGTACCTTGATTTGCAAGCTACGTATTGTATATATATATGGCATATGCACAACACCCTTGCTTCATCTTGCAGTGCCCGCAAAAGAA
>JAJJMA010234244.1:0-19183 GCA_023529015.1 Papaver nudicaule
GGATCGATTTCTAGCCTTTGTTTTTGACCTCGACATGTTATATAGAACACACGCAATTAATTTTCCTAAATCGACGAGTTTCGATGATTTCGTTAAGAGTAGAGTTTTTTTGGTGAAGAAGAAGAAGAAGAGGAGAAGTTTTGTTTTGGTGAAGAAAAGAGTTTTTTTTTTTTGTTTTAGGGATAGGATTAAGATATATATAGGTTAATTAGTTAAAGGGTATACTAGTCATTTCAAGAGTTAATTGAGGGATAACTTAGTCATTTCATAGCAAGGGCTAAAAGGTAATTTTGACGGCGAGAGGGCTCGCAGAATTTATAGAGGGCTCAAAGCATGTGCCTAGCTAACTCGATTACAAATAGTACAAAGATCAAAACACAAAATAACTTCAGCGGAAATGTGTACTTTTCGTTTAATCTAAAACTAAAACATACTGCAGCACTAAATGAGATGCTGCTTAATAACCAAAAAAACCAACAAAACCGTTTTGATTGTTTTCTACACTGAAACAGTGTTGTCTTTCTTCACATTTAAATTATGAAAGTATGGTAGATTTGATCTTTAAATACCAACCCACCTCGAGAATAAATGCTAGGCATGAATGGTTCGAAAAACTGGCTCCTCTTGATTTTGTTTGGTTGCTTTGTTTTGCTTTGTAGAAAACATATCCAACTCAATTTCCTCCCCCATCCCATAATTCCCAAAATTCATTTTTTTTTTTTTTACATTCTTCAACATGATGCTTTTGATTTTTACCTCTCTCTAGGTGCCAAATTTTCGTATCTCCACCGATTCTTGCCAATCAAGTCTATCTCTCCAGGTGTGTTTTGAAAGAGACTTATATGTTTGTTACTGTGTGCAGTTCACAAGTAATTGGCTGGTGTAGCATTTTATTCAATCGTCACTAGATTAAAATGAGAAGTTAAAACAAAAGCAACATGATAAAAACCTTTACAAGCTTAAAAGCATGCATGGCTTAACAAACATATCCGCGAAAAGCTTGTTCTTTTTAATACCACCTTATGACTACAGTGAGGTGCTAAAACTTGGATATTTTGGTATTTCTGTAAAGCAAGAAAATGTCCTTTTATCCGATAAACATGAAATCCTAGTTTCAACAGACAATACACACATCATTACATCATTTCATAATAAAATCAAACAATTGCATAAACACAAAATTGGTCCAAAGGACCAATTTTGTGTATAACTTTCTCTAAAAGACAGCCAAAAGCTGAACTTTATTTAAAAGACAGATACTGTAAGATACTGTTTATAAATACAGCATCTAAAAAGATGCTTAAAATTTTTTATTTAAAAGACATATACAGTCAGCAGACTATTACAAAATTCCTAGGATACCCTTCCATTGTATTTTAAACAGTTTTGCACCATCAAACATCGTCAGGTTAGTGACTACTACTGCCTCTACTCCATTATCCACCATTACCAACTATAACTGCCAACCACCACCACCACCAACTACAACCACCACTACCATTTCCTCACCAGCACTAATTTCACCCACCAGCACCACTAACCACCACCACCACCATGACGACCTCCACCCACCCACTAGCACCACCACTTATTTACCCATTTCCATTTCAGAAAGTGAATCACGTGGATACCGGACTTCACAATCATGAAAATATGGAGGAGGCGCCCTGCTGTAGCTGCGTCAATAGGGTGTTGGTGAAATGGTACGGCGTCCCGCAGAGGATCTCATTTCTGTAGATAAAAATACCTTATCTTTATCTCAATTTCTTCAAGCCTTATCTCCTGAAACAAAATTAGTCAAACTTAGACATCAAAACCAATGCCAGAACAGCCTAAAAACACGGGATGAGAGAAAGAATCAAGTCAAAACAACACCACTGTAGGCCTCCGGTATAACCCTGCAGCAGTGGCTCGATTTCGAAAAAGTGAGAGAAAAATAATACACAAAAGGAATGACAGATGACATGTATCCGACACCATATACAGTTCCTCCCAATCCATTAACAAGCACACGTAGATTTCCTTATCAAACAATTGTAACAGCATGCTAAACTTATGACACTTGAGTTACTGGATAAAGAAATTACCTGCTCTTCTGGTCCGACTTGTTTAGATGCTATGCTCCTGATCTGTAGCAATTTGAACCTTCAAAGTTCAGTTCAAAGATGTATTTCTGAGACAACCAATGTTTTACATGTGAATTTCTGATGCTAAATAAAGAACTCACACATGGGGATGAGAAAACAGCAAGAACGACCATTGTTGTAGCAACTTAGGGAACCTGCATAAATATTAAATGATTAGGAACCAATAAAGAAAGCAGATGGAAGAGTATGAACTACTTGAACACCTGGAAATGGAAAGCTGTTTAGTACTATTGAAAAGTAAAAATATTATAGATTTTGTTGTCAGAAGAGACGTACCCAAGGCGCCCATGATATACTGTACGTAAACATCTACATCATTCCAGGTTTGCCATGAGTAAGTCCATAAACTTAACATAAAAACACACAAACATGTAAGGAAAGTACACTGATGAATAAAAGGTCCTCACATGTACACAGCCTGCAAGTAGCCCAATCCTGAGCAGTTTTTCTTCTCCTAAACCAGGGGCTAGTATGGGCATGAGAACCAGCTACAAGATGAATTTAAGATTTATCAAAGTCCTCACCCACTCAAACAAATGTTACAATCAAACAGAAATGCCAGAGGAACCCAAAATCTCCATCCCTCAAAACTCTAAATCAAATAAATTCATACAAGTGTAAATAAAACTGATAAAACCCAGGTACAAGTGTGTGTATAACTGGTTATACCTGGGTATTAGTGGTTATGATGCTAGGTATTAGTGGTTATGTAACTTCAAGAGTACCTGGGTATAACTGGTTATACCCAGATAAAACACTGATAAAACCCGGGTATAACTGGGGTAATTGCAGGAATTAAACAATTTGCAGGAATTAAACACTGATAAAACCCAGGTATAAGTAGTGACTAATACACGGAAAAAACTCTACAATAAATCATTTGAATACACCAAAATCAAATACTGATAATAGTGATAAAACCCAGGAATAAGTAGTGATAAAACCCAGGTATAACTGGGGTATCAGTGGTGCCAACACTGATAGCACCCACGTATAAGTGTTGACAATACTGATAATACCCAGGTATAACCAACGCATTCACCATTCATATCCCAAGCCGAGAAACTAACTACAATAGCAAATCACACCAAGCAAGTGTAAGCATTCATGTGTGTCGTAACAGTACTGCAAATGACATATTCAAACAGAAGAATCAGTAATAGCTAGTTGGGTCAAATACCTATTGATAGTTAAATCCCTTCGATACGCATCCTGTTCAGCAGAACCAAATTCCTGACAAACATCGGATACACTTGTGAATCATAACCTATTTAAACAACAATATCAATATTTCCCATTATCATAGATTCACAGCAGAATACTCTGCACATAGAGATTCTGCATCGATCCCTTCTACATCTCATCAATAAATCGCCTTGGATCTTTCTTTCTACTCATGTATGAACAATCGATTCACCTATTCTTTCTCATCCGAAACCGAGAACATCGAATCCAACCATCTGGCAGACTGAGCCATCAAATCACCTGCAAAATCAAAATAAAAACCAAAGACCACAGATTATCTAAAATCTATCTCAAAAAAATGAATTAAAAATCGAGGAAATTTCAAACGATTTGGAAAACGAGATCTGAGAAAAATAAAATCTAATTGTATCAAAATCTAGAGATCCAGAGAAAACCTAACGAGTAGATCTAAGAATTTAAAAGAAAATCAGGGAGAAACAAGAAGAGAGAAGAAGGACCGAAATCTTTTTGATGGCTTTGAGTTTAAAAAGGAAGACAAGACAGGAAGAACGAGTTTGAGTCGGTTTTTGTTTGCTTTTTCATAGTCGTTTTTAAAACTGGGAGGGGTAAGGCTGTCTTTTGGCGTTAAGACGTGTCAATTGGGTATTACATAAAGTCCCACTTTTAACCACGTGACAAAATAGATTCATTGACAAATAATCGAACGGTTCAAGAGAATGAAAAGTTTACGGTCTCGAATAGAAATCAACGCTCTATTAGCCAGATTACACTACAAAGTAACGACTTCATTTTGAGAGAAAATATCACAACGCCGACGAATCATTAACAACATGACTAGGGTTTGATCTTCTTCTTTCTCTGGTAGTTTCATAGGAATAAAGAGATCCGACAGAGATGATGATGTTCTTGAAAAATCCATTTGAGAAGGATTTTGGACTGAAAGTTTTCGGATCTAAGAAGGAGAAACGAAAATGAAGAAACAAAGTTTGAAGACGGCTGAAGATGATCTATTATTACCTTCAATTTTAGGGTATTTAAAAGAAAGTTGAACAGAAAATCCAACTATTAGGGTTGGCTGAAGATGATACCTTCAATTTTAGGGTATTTAAAAGAAAGTTGGACAGAAAATCCAACTATTAGGGTTACCTTCAGTTTTGAGGTCTTTAAGAGAAAGTTGGACTGAAAATCCAACGGCTGAGAATATATCAGATTTGACTTGGATATCCTTTTGCCAAGGGTAACATACAGTAGTGTTTGGTTCAAGTTCCAGCCCAGGTTAAAAAAAATGGCCCAGAAATGAATAATAGAAGCTAGAATGTAAAATAAAATATTAAGAGTTTGGGATTGGGAGTTACATCACTACTGTTATTTCCCATGAGTGTGAATATATTTTGTCAAAGATTTCTGACAGAAATGGCACTTTCAGTAAACTCTAATTAGCATTCTTGTGCACTCCAATGAAGCTTAGCCTATGAACAACATGTGGGTTGCTGTTCCTTTTCAGGCTCATCGTCAATGATGAGCATTCCATTCCTCGGGCGAGGCGGAGACAAACCTTCACTACTAGTCCTTTTCTGCAATACTCCTGCGAAAAGGAGAAAACTAATGAATATTGTCACCGACACCAAATCTCTTACCGTTGTAATGAATATTGAGGTACGCGTTTACATGGATTGTTGAGAAAAATCTAATTTAAGCATGAACCAAAAAGGGGTACTGACAGATCAAGAGAAAAATTTAGTTGACGGTAGCTTACTTGTTGCAATATCAAGGAAGACTTCATCAATTCCAGTACCGTCTTTAGCAGATGTCATAAACAATTTTGCTCCAATTGAAGTAGCATAACTGCATTGTCCATATCGAAACTCAGCAAGAATGAGCAGATTAACGTATTATTTATATCATGTGTGACAGTGAGTTGAAACTTGCTGATTACCTTTCGGCCTCTTCAAGATTGAATTTCTTTGCTCTAACCAAATCAGATTTATTTGCAGCAATTGCCATGATTATGGATTTAGAAGCCATTTGCTGGAGTTCTTTCACCCAATTTCTCACCCGAATGAAACTATCATTGTCCATGATGTCGTAAACCAAAAGCGCAGCTGCATCCAAATATCACACAACAAACAACAAACTAAAGTTAGCAAATTAAGATAACACGAGTTAATACAAATGTCGGAAACTAATACATTCCATATATACCAACCATCTGCATCCCGATAGTATATCGGCCCCAAAGCATGAAATCGTTCCTGTCCTGCTGTATCCTGCCACCAAACAAGAGATGGACCAATGGTAAGAATGACTCAGAATCTACAACCCCAGCAAAATGCATCATAGAAAGTAAAGTTACCTAAACATTCATATTCGTCTAGGTATGATCTTCGTATTAGTGCAACATTATTGATTTCCAAAAGCCACATTCTTAGAGCTCACTTGAGGCTACTGTTGCAGTGTGTGGCTCGAATGACACACACGGCTAGCTAGGAATAGTTCCACAGGAAGGCAACCTTGATAATCTACAATCTCTGCTTACAAAGTAGGCCTTTGATCCTAGCTACTACTGCACAACAAACACTAAATAAACCAACTCTAAAATGATACAGCTAGCACTCAGACAATGTCGAGCAGCTTCTATAAGCACCTACAGACAGCACTTAAGGAATGCCCAAGAAGGCAAGAACCATATCGGCCTTCCGTGAGTGCAGAACTGAGATTTAGGGACACTCAAATATTAATGTTGAGGAAGATTTTGAACTGAAGTTTTGAGATCTAAAGCAGGAACATTAATAATATATCCGATTCTTCACTCCCTACTTCAGATCTCAAAATTTTCAGTCCAAATTCTTCAACATTAAAGGATTTTTCAAGAACATCGCCATCTCACACCGATCTTAACACTGCCACTCTCCTCATTTCTCTGAAACTACCAGAACAAGAATTGGTTTCAGCTACCATTACAAATACCATACAATGGAAATCAAGAAAATGCACCATAGACAACGAAGTTACTAAAAAAAATTCATGTTCTTGTTCGACTAGATGACCATAGTACAACATCATTAAATTCCAAAATCCACAATCATATAGCTCACTTGAGACTTGCCCTAAACAACTTTACAATAAATCAGTCCCAGGAAGTACATAAATAAAAATGCTTCTCATGGACAGCTCCATCATAAATAGCACCTACTTATGGCACTCAATGGATGTCAAGAACCAAATTTCTATATGCGTGGTGCCCATTGGCCTCCACTATATTTAAAAACCACAATCATAGAGGTCAGTTGAGACTACCTCACAACAAATACTAACTTAACCTACTCTAATATAAACCAGACCCTAGAAGTACAAAGGTAAGAAAGGACCATGAACAGCTCCTTTATAACTAGAAACCTTCTTACGGAAGAACTCAATTCATGTTTAAGAACCAAATTCCACTGCCCATTTACCTCCACTCACACCTGATATCTAAAACCTCAATCTCGAGTTCCAATGTGTCTGTAAATTACAGTCACAAGAAACTGATCTAATATCAATGGCATAATGTTAGACTTCACTTGAGACTACTTCAAATCAATTACTAACTTAAACAACTCTAAATTGCCTCAGACCCCAGAACTACGACAATAAAGTGTGAAACCTTTCACCAAAAATATCTATCTCTGTCTTGGTATCCTCATAAACAGCTCCTTTATGACTACCAACTACGAATTACACTAAACGAAAGTCCACAAACCCAATTCCTATGCGCGCCGTGCCCATTAGCCTCCACTCACATCCAAGGAATGCCCAAGAACCATATACGACTTGTGGTACTTAAATCAAAGTCACTCATTCCAATAATATATTATCAAAGTTAAGTAAATGACAGTAGTACACTGGCACTCATCGAAAATAGCCAAAAGTCAAAATCATATACACGTGCTGCCCATTAGCCTCCACAGTCTATTTGTTCAATGTCCCTAAATCTCAGTTCATACCAAAATGGATATATTATTCATGCCAAAACTGGTTTCAGCTACCATTATGAATACCATAGACAACAAAGTTACTAAAATTTTCAAGTTCTTGTTTACTAGATGACCATAGTACAACATCATTAATTCCAAAAGCCACAATCTTATAGCTCACTTGAGACTACTTCCCGACAACTATTGCCCAAAACAACTTTACAATAAACCAGTCCCAGGAAGTACATCAATAAAAATGCTTCATGGACAGCTCCATTATAACGAGCACCTACTTATGTTAATCAATGAATGCCAAAAACCAAATTTCTATATGCGTGGTGCCCATTGGCCTCCACTATATTTAAAAACCACAATCATAGAGCTCAGTTGAGACTATTACACAACAAATACTAACTTAACCAACTCTAAACCAGACCCCAGAAGTACAGCAGTAAGAAAGCATCATGAACAGATCCTTTATATCTAGAAACCTACTTACAGAAAACTTACTGCATGTTTAAGAACCGAATTACACTGCCTATTTGCTTCTACTCACACCTGATATCTAAAACCTCAGTCTCGAGTTCCAATGTTGGTAAATTACAGTTCACACAAAACTGGTTCTAATATCAATGGCATTAGTACAACGTCACTGGGTTACAAAAAAACACAATGCTAGACCTCAATTGAGACTATTTCACGTCAATTACCAACTCTAAAATAAACCAGACCTCAAAAATACAGCAATAAAAATGCATCATGGACAGCTCCTCTATATAACACAACCTACTTACAGAACACTTAATGCCTGTTTAAGAAACGAATTCCACTGCCCATTGGACTCCACTCACACCTGATATTTAACCTCAGTCTCGAGTTCCAATGTCTGTAAATTACAGTTCACACAAAAATGGTTCTAATATCGACGGCATCATTAGAACATCGGTGAATTACAAAAGAACACAATGCTACTTCAAGTCAATTACTAACTTAACCAACTCTAAATCGACTCAGACCCCAGAAATGCAACAATAAAATTGCCTCATAAACAGCCCTTTTACGACTACCAACTACGAATTACACTAAACGAAAGTCCACAAACCCAATTCCTATGCGCGCCGTGCCCATTAGCCTCCACTCACACCCAGTCTCTCAAAACAAAAAATTGGTTCTAACGTTTATCATTACAAGAACTGTGCACAATCAACCAAAAATGAAGAAACAAAAAGGAGAAAAAAGAAAGAAAAATGCATACCCAAATAGAAAGAGTAATAGGCAGACCTTGAATTAGAATCCGTTTGGTCAAGAATGAAGCTTGTACAGTTGCTTGTTGTTGATCACTAAACACATTATTCACATATCTCAATACTAACGATGTTTTCCCAACCCTACCTGCAAAACAAAACCCCCATTTCAATAAACTCACTTATAATCAAAATTGCATGAATTTATACAAAACCCAAAATAAAAAAGACAAATTTAGACAGTTAATTACCGTCACCAAGAAGGACGAGTTTGAATGAGAGATTGTTTCCGGAAGGTTTGGGATTCATCTTTTGGATCCTTTGACTGTTGAAAATTCTTCAAACTTGTAAGAGGAATTGAGATTGAAGAGAATCTGAATTGATGGGTTGATTGTTATGGTTTGGTATTGTTATAGTCGAGATTATCATATTGTTTGCATAATCAAGATATTTTGCTGTTTTTTGTTCTTCATTCAGTTCACAGAGAAAATGGAGAAGAGAAGTAGAAAAGAATGCATATATAGTCAGCAGTTGAAGCCGCTGTTATTACACTTGGTTTACATCGATTAATGGGCCGGTAGAACCCCTTTTTATTTAGATCTGCCTAAAGAAAAAACTTCAAGCCCATAACACTTGTAATTGTAAACTTCAAGCCCATAACACTTGTAATTGGTTCGATTAAAATATAGGAAAGTTATTTATTTTGATATATTATTTAGTAAAAAAATTATTTTCCTCTCTTTCCAAAATAACCGTTTTTTTTTCTTCTCTGCAAACCTCCAAATCCTTATCAAATCTTTTCAGATCTGCCAGATTTTGTTAGAATTTTTCAGATGTTCTGGTTAGATTTGGATACAATTAGTATTTAGATGTATATATATTAAATAAAATAAATTGTTGTTCCAACAATTTTAGGTTTTCATTTGTTTTCTTATTAGTCTGATGGCATGCTATCTAGACAATTCCCATAGCCTTAATGACAATCATTGGTGGTTTTACATTATTATGAAGGATGATATGGTAGGAGACGATCTTTCTCGGCAATGAAAAGCAAGACCGATATGGATCGTGATGATATTAGTATGGGCGTATTTCTTCCTCTTTATGGAAGTATTTTACATCAAGGATGATGATGATGCTCAAGTAACAAGTGATCAAGTAAGAAAATGGTTTGAAACCATTTGAAGAATGTCAATATCCACATTGGGTTGTAAAACTTATGTACTATTTTCTATTTTCGTTTCTTTTAGTTTCGAAATTTGTAAAATTGGTATGGAATTGTTTTCTCCATTTACCATTGTTATTGACCATAATGTAAACCCTTCTAACCTCAATTTAATGAGGTATATGAAATAAAATTTTGGGACAGTAGCCCCTGTTTCCTTCAAAATATATATATATATATATATATATATATATATATATTATTTAGTACATTTACTAGACAGATAACAACCTAATTTAAGATGCCCACACTTTTGCGGTTGGAAAATCTAGTAATTTAGAATAAAATAAAATATCAGGAAAAAAATACAACAAGTTGATCATAATGGTTACTTTTGCCTCATTGGTAAGTAATCCACAATAGAGTCTTTTTGTATGATAAACAACATCAACATGCATCAGATCCAAATGACGTACTGGTGAGCAAGTCGTGTGGCTATTAGCATCTATAATGTCTGTTGTGTTCTATAATGTAAACGTATTGTCTTCTTTTCATTAAAATGGGACATGGTTCCAAGATTAAGTACCAACCCAAATCTAAGAAAACTGTGCAGCAAAAATAGTGAGAAAAACGAGCTAACCTTGATCATGTTTGATCGTCTTGCCTTTCCTCACAACAAACATATCCAACTCAATTTCCTCCCCCATCCCATATTCCCAAAATTCACTTTTACTTTCACATTCATTAACAATTTAACATGATGCATTAGATTTCAGCCTCCTTAGGTGCGGATCGAAAGGGACTTATATATGTTTACTTTGTTCAGTGTACAGTTAACTAAAGTAGCATTTCAGTTTGATTGTCACAAGATTAATGTGAGAAAACAAAAGTAATATGATAAAAACATGATCATATCACTTAAAAGAAATATGAGGAATGAAGTGGAGAACTACAAATATCAGAGCATCACTACTTTCATGGGCAATAATGTTCAAACCTAGTCTGAGAGGCCATTTTAGTTCTGTGTTGTTCAACTGGAATGAAACTTTCGTTTGATTTTTCAGTAATGTTTCTGTAGTATCTTTTTCTTTCCGAATATGAAAGGTTAAATTAAAGGTTGGACCGAAGCCCACTACCTACAAGCCCAGGTAGTTAGTCAAAGAAATAAAAAAAAATTCCTCCCCACCCCGACGGAGATGAATTTCGAACTCAGATTGCTAATAGAAAACTTCAAACTTAAACCATATATTAGTTGATTTACCATCCAAACAAGAATATAAATTGAGAAATTAGAAACTTAATAATTTAGAAATTAGAATAAGTAAAGTGTCCAAACAGGCAGGTAGACACCAAACAAGTTCAATAACAATTAGTATTGCCTAATCTATAAGTAATGCATGGTTGAGCCCTTGTACTATAAACAACATGCCGAAGATCCAGATGAGGTTTTGGTGTATGAGTAATAACATGAATAATATTTGTTTTGATTGTCTTTTAGAGTGTGATTGCATTGCCTTTTTCCGGGTTGATAAGAGCTATGGTTTCACATTAAAGTACCATCCGAGGAAAATTATGCTGCAAAAATAATTAGAAAAACGGGCTAACCTTGAGTAGGTTTAGTTGCCTTGCTTTTTTTCACAACAAGTATATCCAACTCAATTTCCTCCCCCATCCCATATTCCCAAAATTCAGTTTTACTTTTACATTCTTCAACATGATGCACTTGATATCAACCTCTCCATATGCTGACCGAAAGAGACTTATATATGTTTGTTATTTTTGTTCAACTAATCATAAGTAATTAGAGCAACATCAATCTAATTGTCATGAGATTAATGGAAGAAGTTCAAAACAATTGTAACATGATCAAAACCTAAACAACCTTAAAAGCATGGTTCAGCCAATATGTCTGCCCATCATAGAGCTATTATGATGTTCTCATCAAATTGATGCATTTGCCGGCAAGTATTCTTCCCGTGATTCATGAGTTCATAGTTCTGCTTACAAAAGATATTTCGAGCCCATGGCACTAGGTACCTAGTTTGGTTACAAGCATAGTTTAATGCATTTAACACTTTAATCTTTATTTTGGTAAATTTGTTAACCAAAATTATAAAGATAACAAATTTTCACTACTAGCAGTTTTAATAATTTGACAAAAAGTAAATAAATCAAAACACGAAACAGAACGAACACAACTATCATTTTATCAATACTCTAAAGGCAAGAACTAAAATGAGCCATTGGCGGTGTGTAGTTAAGAACATCCATAACCATAACGTTTGCTTTGTTTGATTCTGCAATGTAGTAGTTTTTTTTTCCTGTTTACAAGAGAGAGAGTTTATTAGATTAAGGAGAATGTAAAAGCACTACCAGGTGTAGCGAAGAAAAGAAAAACAAACATAGTGTCCCAGTTGTGCACTGTGCCTCGAATAGACTCTCCGACAAAACAGTTTCATCGCTTTTCATCTTATTGACATGTTGAATTTAATTTCACCTTAATTTAAATACCGGTCCATATCGACTACTAGCATGGCACTTTTGAAGGCGGAGGGAAACTACGCTGCAGAAATGCCTAAATGGTTGCATTCGCTAGTTGTTCTATTGCCTTGTTTTGCACTGAAAGAAATATATCAAATTCAATATTCTCCCCCACATGTAATTCCCAAATTCGTTTTGATTGTTCAATTCTCTAACATGGATGTATTTAACTTCTTTTAGATGCAAATCGAAAAACACTTGCTTTGTTCCCATCCATAAGAAACCTGAGTAGTCTATATCATCTGAAATGTCACAAGACCAATCTGAGAAATTAGAGTAGTACACTATATACCGTTTTATATTTATAAATGGCTCAACCAACATATTTGCATACACGTATTTAAAGCCTGCATGTGTTTTTGTGTGTGTGCCCATATCATAGAACTATTATGATGTTTTCATCAAAATGATATGCATCTGCTTTATCCAGAGCTAGAAATATCCATGTTATAACTTGGGGTATACGTTGTTTCATCAGTGCTATGTGCATTGTATATCATATTATAACTTGGGGCGTATTACTTAGGGTTTGGCCCGTAAATCAGATTCAGATATTAAATTGTCACCAAAATGTATTCGGCACCAGACCAGACAAGTAAGCACAATTAATTTTTTTTTAAATCGATGAGTTACGATGACTATACGATGAATTTGTTTTGAAGAAAAAAAGAGAAGAAGTGGTAGAAGGAGAGAATAAAGGAGAAACCAAAGTTATTATATGTTTTAGAGAATAAGATTAAATATATATATATATATATATATGATAATTAGATAAAAGATAATCTAGTAATTTCTAGTGCTAATTGAAGAATAACTTAGACAATTGCTACAAAGGGTTTAGTGTGAGGGGAGGTAGAATTTTGAAAAGGCTCAAAGCACCTTTCTTCATTTTAATGATAATGACCCTGATGTTGTTGTCTGGGAGTTGAAGCCCATTTTTAGCATGAGACAAAGATTCATTAAGATTTTTAACCACCTAAATTTGGCCCCATGAAAAATTATTCCAGTGGATACCATTTAGTAAAATCGGAAAACCCCTTATAAAAAAAGATTGTTTTACCCTTTCTCAATTTAGATAATGAGTTACCCTAAACTATAATCATATTTGTTCTCTCTTTCTTCTTCCTCCTCCCACCACCAACGCAACTTCCACCATTGCCACCGCCGCCACCACCATCTACCATTAACTGCTGCCGCCACCACCACCACCACCATCCACCAACTACAAAAAATTGTCCAGAATCGGCATATGTAAACACACCATATGAACCGATTGTTCATCTGAAATTTCCAATTGAAATCTCCAATTGAAATCTCCACCAACAAATCTTTAAAAACAAATCTAGAACTAAAAACACCATTGTCACTCTTTGATTCACACGAGTCACACCACGGGCATTAACGGTTCAGAATTTGGGTGCGAATTTCTAGATTTTTGGGGGAACTTTGGCTAGATTTGAGATTATGCGTTCGTCCAATCTTAATTGTCTGTCTTTGATAAAATAATCGGTTCTTGTATCGGTGTATATGTGCCGATTCTGGGCGGATCTAACTTAATCGGTGCTTCTGTAAATGAATATTTACCGATTGTTTTTATAATCGGTTCTTAAGTACGCCGATAATTACCGATTTCAATTGAAAAAACTATTTTTTTTGTTTTAAAAAACAACCATAATCGGTATTTATATGACTGTATAAAAACCGTTTATATTTATAGATGCCTAAATAATCGGTACACATATTAACCTATAAAACCGATCATAACAATCGGTTAGTGTTGTGCAATTTAAGTACCGATTCTGGGTTGTTTTATTTTAGATTTTTATCAATTAGAATCGACCGTTATGTTACGAAACGTAAACCGATTCTGGTAATATTTCATAATCGGTATATAAAATGACCAATAGCCACCGATTATTGTTCTTGTTTTTCAAAAATTAATGAAGAACAATCGTTTAATGTGGTGGCTAATAAACACCGATTCTGGAAAAAATTACTAAATGAAATTCAAGGTGGGAGGAGTGGAGGCGGCGGCGGCGGTGATAATGGAGTTTTTTGTTTTTTTTTTGGTTTTTTTTGTAGTGGTGGTGGTGGTGGAGGCGGCGGCGGCGGCGGTGGTGGTGGTGATGGAGGCGGCGGTAATGGTGGTGGTGGAGAGGAATGAAGGAGGGGGTGGCTATAGGGGGTGGTTATAGATATGTAATAAAATTAGATTAGAAAATGAGTGAGGGTAACTTAGTATTTTCATCCATTTTTAGACATCCCATATCCTTCTCTATTGGATAGGTTTAAATTTCTATAGGGCCTAATACTCACTCATGGGGCCAAATTTAATTAGGATTTTTATGTTGTATTGTATTTGTATACTAGAGTGTGACCCGTGCCGTGGGCACGGGCTTTGGACTGTCGTTTATTAAAGCCAGTTACACCATATAAGTTATATACTACTTCCATTCCAACATAGGCAAAAAGGACAGAAGTAATAACATAATGATGTAATTAACGAATTTGACGATTCACTTTATCTCAATTGACAGTTCAATTTCCAGATAACAGACGGAAGATAAACATTTCATTAAATAAAAAAATACTTATATGCCAATTCACTTTATCTCCTGAAGACTGAAATTTGCATATACAAAATACATATGCCAATATGGTTGTTTAACACCATTTGACATCTTACTTTCCATACCATGCAAGTAATCAAGTTGACTTTTTCATGCTCATGTACATGGATGTCAGCTCCAGTATTGCACCAAGAATTGACCCAATGTTGGATGTTCAGATGTGTCTGTAATTGTTGTGCCAGAAATGGATAACAAACATACCAACCGCTTGAGTAAGTTGGCAAGTAAGATAATAATGGGTGGTGTCTTCTTTCAGTCGTTGATTGTAGAGTGAGCTGATATTTGTAGTCGAGGCCCCATGCTGGTGGAGCAATTTTCAAACAAACAGGTAATATGTTGTAGAGAATCTTCTATAAAAGATGCTTGAATTTATGCGCCATTTTATGTTTCTGTAGTTTAAGCCAGACTTGAGGATCAACCTTGTTATCCCAGGGGCAAGAGTTCTTGGTATAGCTTTATGAGTAGATGCAATGGTGAATCATGTTGATTGGGCTGCAGTGGAATCGTAAGGTTGTCATCGATCTGCTGAGTGAACAATTTTCAATTCAAGAGTAAGATTTTTCATTGTCGTGTGTCTGCTTAAAATACAGAAGAACCCTTAGGAACGGACCCTCCAAATCCAACAACCTGACAGCAAAGAGATGGTTAACATATATAAATATGAATTATCGAGATTGAGATACAAATTTATGAATAGATTCAAAACATTTTGTAAACTGTAAGAAATAAATTTCTACTCCATTCTCCATTTGAATTATAACATGACAGATTGACATGCTATTCAGTAAGACTACTCATAGGTTAACATGTGTGTCTTGGTGAGGAACTAATGGAATGACAACAAAGAAAACCAAGGGATAACAACAATGGAATTCTTTCGCAGTCATGGAGATGTGAAAGCTCGATACTACATTTTCCCACTATGACAAAGCAAGTAATTGACACCTAGCACCAATCCAACCAAAGAAAACCACAATGCTTGATTTCTAGTGAGGTATGCAAACTATTGTAGTAATATGGTACAGTGGAGATGGAATAAATAAAGATATGCAGTGGTCAAGCAAATCATCTCACTGTGAGAATGATAAGTATGCAAGTTAGCAGTTATATTGGGAAGATAATCATATAAACCTCATTTATTTCATTCTCCATATGTATTTTATATAATGTCTACTAAAAGTTATCAATTCTCATGAACTCAAGTTACTCACCAAACTCTCGCTCATTAAGGAGCTAAAGAATGGTCGACTGCAAACTACTAAATTATGAAAGAGGAAGAAAGCTCTTACAAATTAGATGACTAAAGAATTAAAATTTCTATAAAAATCGAGTCGATACGATAGCAGCCGCATAGCTAATGATTCTTTTTGTATTTCAAGACAAAACTAAAGCAATGAAAGGCATAAAAGGGATAAAACAATAAAAGGCATCAAAGGGGATAAAGCATGTGTTACCTTTATAAGCACTGACAGCAAAAATATTGTAGTAATATTGGTTAGTGTTGGACCTAGAGAATTTGGTCAATCATCTTCGTTGATTCTTGTTAAATGGGGACTCACCATTGAACAATATGATTAAAGTGGCCAAAGTTTAACTGGTGTAAAATCTAGCCACAATGATTCTGTTAAATGGGGACTCAATTTTGATTCCTGTTAAATGGGGACTCAATTTTGACTTTGGAATTAATCTCTATTCCTGTAAAGAATTATCTGTTGCGCTGACTACTTAGAGTGTAAAGAAAAGGAGAGGAGGAACGAATTTTTAAGGAATGTTACATGCACACATGTCTAACGGAATGAGTAAAGAGTTAAGTGTGATTGTCATTGGAGTGTCGGATTATGCGTTTTCTCTTAGATGAATCAAGATGGTGGTTAAGAAGATACCTGCGTGATGGTTGAACCAGGTTCTTGCGATGGAATCCTGGTAGATCTTCGACATTTGTCTAGGTCCTCCTGTAAGCAATGACGGGAGACCATATGACCATGACAGGGGTATGATTGCAAGCCGGTTTTGTTAACGAAGTTCCTAAAAATAAGAAAATAAAAAAATTGCATCATTAGAACCCTAAACAATAGTGGAAACAAACATGGAGAATTACCTTGGAAATCAAGATGGGTGTTACTCCAATTTCACCCCACAACAAACGTCAAATTTTGACATAAAAAAGATTAGAAAGAAGATGAACAAACTTTGAATCACTATAAAAAAATGTTGGGGCTTAGCAGTTATTAAATCTGATGTTCCTAAAGATCTCATTCCTAATCATTCAACGCTGCCAAAATCACAATTGTATCAGCAGTTCCTTTAACCAAAACAATCGTCTCCTTTCCCAAAATCAGCTTTTAAGGTTATGGCTTATAAAAACATAAATGGTGAAGGAATTCTTTAACTTCAAAACATCAACCCACTCAAGCAAATATATATACACCTATTGCAATTTCTACTAAACCTAATGCTTCACTGACTGTAATATAAACTTACCTGCAAGAACAACCATCTTTTCTCTGCCAATTCAACCATGACCTGTTATTTTCCCAACTCTATTGGCATTTTGCCATGGCAATCTTAGTCCTCCTGCAACCTTCAATGACATTAATTGAAAAAATAAAATATCAAGCTAATAGAAATTTTACAAAAGCTATTGGAAAAAATGCAGCCACGATATTGAATTAGGCCAAAAGAAAAAGAAAAAAAAACCTAGAATCAAAATTAAGTTAAAGAAAAAGAAAAATAAGAACGCAAAAATTTTAATTCGGTTCAAACACACACTACATAGTGTAGAAATCCCTAAATACACACACTACATAGTTTACAAACCCCTAAATAGTTTTATTTTAGATTCAAAAACCCTAATTTTTAGGTTCAAAAATGAACAAATGAATGTGATGCTGGAACCTACTTTGTTTGCTATAAATCACGATTGTAGAAAACAATCATAACATCACTAATTTTCTAAACAAAGTAGAACCTCAATGATTTAATCACTTGAATCCACTGTCCCCGTTAACAACAAAGATTCTCCAATCAAACCCTACAACAGATCTAGCCTGACATTTAAGCTTCATCAAAACCTACGACCTTAAGAATGTTTGTCTTCTTCATATTCCACACGTCTCATCAACACCTTTCAAATAAACAACTAAATCAACCTAAGAAAAGTCATACCTGTGTAATGGGTGAGCGTGAGCGTCTGTGAAAGAGAAAGGGGAAATGGAAACAAAACCCACGGGGCCACGGCATTGAATGAGTTTTAATGAGCGTGAAAGGAGTGTGATCATCCGAGGAGGGTAAATCCGTAGATCGAATTTGAGCCGCTCTTTGGCCCTCAGAAAATCGCTCATAACGCACTTCATTGGGAAAAACGAAAAATGGGAAGGAAAAGTTACCAAGAATACTAATAACGCCTAGATCTAATTTAATGGCGCGTTTAAGACAGAGTGTGAGAGGAGTGTTAGACAAAAATTATTGACAAATGTGGAGATCGAATCCCAGCCGCTCTTTGTCCCTTCGAAATACGGATGCCGTCCAAGCTCAAAAACACCATTCGCTCTTATAATATAGATTTCCGAAATGCTCTCGGTTCCAAGTTTTTATATCTTTTCCAACATTTTTCAATCTTGAAAGCTGGAGATCCTTCCACATCTATATCCCAAGCATTTTCAATGACTTGGAAGCAACTCGGATCATCCATGTAAAAACCAAAAAACCTAAATGGTTCCATGAAGGAGATGTCTTAATGAGAAGAGGGCTGTGATCCAATCCAGATTGGGCAAGATGGTACACCGTTGCCCTAGGGAACAAATCCAAACCATTCCGCATTCACTAACACCCTATCGAGTCTAGCCTCTACAAACTCAGGATTATATAGATAGTTAAATGCAGCTAACATTTTAATCTTTATTTTGGTAAATTTGTTAACCAACCGGGATTATAAACACAACACATTTTCACTACTACTAGCAATTTTAGTAATTGACAAAAAAAAATCAAAACACGAAACGAAACGAATATATATAACAATCACTTTGTCACTAATCTAATGGCAATTGGCAAGTGCATGGTTGTGCCCTGGTATGATGTACAACATGTTGCAGACCTAAAATGAGCCGCTGGCGGTGTGTGTAGTTAAGAACATCCATAACGTTCGCTTTGTTTGTCAAGAAAACTACCAGGTGAATGTACAAGCACTACCAGGTGTAGCAGAAGAAAGAAAATACAACATAGTGTCCCAGTTGTGCATTGCGCCAAAAAAACCTGGCTAATTTGGGGGCGAGCCCATATTTCATGGGGGCGAGCA
>JAJJMA010234247.1:0-14542 GCA_023529015.1 Papaver nudicaule
ATAAATGGAAACCTCTCAAGTGATATAAATATAGTAATCTGTTATTAAAATTTTACAGAGTATTCAGAAGTAAAATATTACACAAGACCTAAATCGGTTTAACGTTGAACTATGAAATGAAACTCTTTACGTGCACCATCTCTTCTGATAACTGAAACTGAAGTGGAAACGAGTGAGCACATCATCCCGAAGGGTGCTCAGTGGAAACAAATACATCATTCAAGTAATCACTAACATGCTTTACAGTTCTACTAAAGAAAGCAGTAAACACCTTTTACACTCAACACTCAGCAAGTCATCGAGATATAACATGTTAAGTAAGTGTTATTCTAACCCGTCCCCGCATAGCAATCTCATAAAGTGCCCACACAAATTATGAAACCAGGATTTCTCCCGTGTAAACGTTAGCACAACCAGTCAGACTGCAATGATATTCCCAAAAGAATGGTTCAACCATTCTACCCAGTCAGGTAGAATGATATTCCCAAAGGAATGGTTCAACCATTACCAATAAAACCATAACAAACAAGCACATTATGCGTACGAGTGATTTCCCCAAATAGAATATGATATAATAGTATTGAACCGGGGGTCTGCCGGCCTACTAGATAAAATAGTATATAAAATATGTAATATCGAAACGAAGGGATGCCGTCCTACTCAATAATAACGAAACGGGGGGTCTGCCGTCCTACTAGATAATATTCAACCACTGCCGGCCTACTCGACTTAGCGAGAAGCCGTGTAAAAACACAAACGCTCCTCGCGGGGAAACCAGACAACACATATCAGGCGCATACCTATCCAATACACATAAACATGCTTACAGATAATTAAACATTAAACTAATTAATGATTACAAGAAGGTTATAAGAGTTCCCACCTCAAGTAAGGTCTGGTTAAGCATACCTCGTAGTTCCTCATTCATCAGCTTGCCACTTGTATCGATATCATATGCAAATACTGGTATTCACACAATTACACTAAGTATATCACAAGATTGCCACACTAAGTATATCACAAGATTTTGGATCAAAAAAAAAAAAGTATCACAAGATTGCCATAGAAATTACAAATCACAGACAATCAACTAGCTAGGTAAATCAGTAGTCATGTGTTTGGTTAGGCCAATTAGGCCCACGAAGTTATCTAAGATGTCTAGTCCATTATCTTTATTAATTAGACCTATTGTCCCAATGTCTTTGATCAGCCACATTCTACTTGGCTGGAGGACATGAATCGATGACAAGTTAAACGGCTAGATATCTAACATAATGACTCAGTGGAATCAGACCCTATTGATGCATGCACAAAGGACTAGTCAAACTTTAGATTTCTTTCTCAGGGGAAACTAACAGTTGAAGTGATCTACCCTATCACAGAAGTTAAATCATATATGACTACTCATATCAAAGTATCAAACTATACTATTGACATAAGAGATAGGGTTGATTACCTATTTACCTGATATACATATCTTCTTGGTCATCATCCAACCACCAAACAATATTTACAACGATCATCACTATGCACTGGGTACCATTATGCTAAGTTGGATTTTCTCTTCTCCATCTATATCCTACTAAATCTCATTCTTTTCCCTCGGTTTCCATATCCTCTCTAGCTTACTAACAGAAAAGATAACTATACCATTTCAAAATATAAATTCTATAATCAGATTTAATAATATATAATCTTAATAAACTCAAGATTAGCCACATGGAAAGGCCAGGTGTTTCATACACAAATATTTCCCCTCCCTTTCTTTACATGTCACCATAACAGCTCCACCTTCCTTAACGTTTCAAAGATAACTTAGAAACCTAAATAGAGTCTTAAGCGATATTATGGGCCTTACCCCTTAGTAATAGTTAATCTTTAAATAGCTGGGCTTCAAGTCACAAACTAAGTAGTATATGGGTGGGTAATAATGACCAACTCATAGTCAAACCCGTAGTCAATCAAGGTCAAACATGGGCGAACTAACTCTCGAACGTCGTATCTTCTTTATTCGAGTTCCGATTAACGCATTTTAATAGTCAATTTCGCATAATTTTACGAGACCAATCCAATGGTGCTAACGTGTTATCCAAATTATTATCCATTATTTACTGAATGTAGGGTTCAAACCCAATCAATTAGGTTAAACCGCATCGAATAATTTACCAATTAACCAGTCTATAATCATTGACCTACTTACGGATCCTGGCACTCTAGCTTCGCTCAACAGATTTATCTCAAGGTTCTCTGATAAGTGCAAACTTTTCTTTAATATGCTGAAGAAAGGAGAAAAATTTGCGTGGACAGACTGTCACGAGGCTGCATTTCAAGGCATTAAAATATATCTCGCTACATTGCCAGCTATTCAACCACCGGAACCTGGTGAAGAGCTAAGAGTCTATCTCGCTGCAACTCCAGGAGCCATCAGTGCAGTATTGGTGAGAACAAAGGGCGGCGAAACGCAATATATTATATTAGCAAGACCTTGCAAGGATCCGAGAAAAATTATACTAAACTTGAGCAATTAATCTTAGCACTAGTTTTCGCATCTCAGCGACTTCGCCCATACTTCCACGCTCATCCTATTACTGTCTTTACGAAAACACCAATTGAGTCTGTTTTGCACAACTCTCAGAGAGTAGGAAGAATCGCCAAGTGGAATTCTCAGATTGACCAGTTTGGCGTAAAATATGAAATACGCACGGCTCAGCGAGCTCAAGTTTTCGCCGACTTTCTCGCAGATTTTCCAACAGAGGAAGAAGAAGAGACATAAGACATACCATTCATGCAGGATGATGCTGACATGGGTGTGCCATACCTATTGCAAAGAAGTCCAAATGGATGGGAAGTATATGTGGATGGATCTGCAAACAGAGAAGGCAAAGGAATTGGTATCGTAATCACCTCGCCGAAAGGGGTAGGATAGTCCATTCGTTAAGATTGGAATTCCCGGCGACAAACAATGAGGCAGAATATGAGGCGGTGATACATGCCATGAGATTACTCATAGAGATGGGCATTACTGATGTTCGAATGATCAGCGATTCACAGCTAGTAATTCGGCAAATCTCAGGGAGATATCAAATAGTCTATCCTTCCCTACAGAAATATCTAACACTTGCTACGGGGTATAGCCAGCAGATTCCTGGTTTAGACATATCTGTAGGAAGGACAATAGGCACGCCGATGCACTAGAATTTATTTCATCAATGATGACAGACCCAGAAATCACATCCACAACAATTGAGCGAGTGCGACAGTCCTCAGTAGAGGAGCGAGAGCAAAGAGAAGTATTGGCGATGGAGACAGAGGACTCAGCAGAGACAGATTGGAGAACACCTATAAGATATTATCTTGATCGCCTTACCAAACCAGCAAATAAGACGTTGGCACACCAAGTAATTAACATATCGGCGAACTACAAGCTCAGAGATGGGATATTATATCGAAGGTCATTTTCAGGATCACTCCTAAGATGTGTAACAAGAGAAGAAGGAAAAGGTTTGCTAAAAGTAATACACGGGGGAGACTGCGGAAATCACAGTGGACAACATTCGCTAGCTTTAAAAGTGAGAATGCAAGGATATTATTGGCCGTGGATGAACAACTATGCTAAAGAATACACCCGCCGATGTAGACAGTGTCAAATAAATGAAAAAAGGATAAAAGCACCGGCGACGTCTTTAAATTCAGTTCTCAGTCCCTGGCCCTTCGCCAAGTGGGGGGTGGATATCATAGGTCCACTTTCCACAGGTTCAGGGTAGAGAAAGTATATCATTGTGGCTACGGATTATTTCACGAAGTGGTGTGAGGCTAAGGCTCTAAGAACAAAGTCAGGACAGGAGGTGTTCACATTCTTATGGGAGAATATATTTTGTAGATTTGGTGTGTCGGCGGAAATATGCACTGACAACGGGAAAGAGCTTGTTGGTGATAATATCAGGGATCTACTCGCCACATATGGTGTTAAGTTGGGAAAATCAAATCCACTGTACCCGCAGAGTAATGGACATGCGGAGGCAACTAACAAAACTATTGGAATGAGCCTGAAGAAGCGAGTGCAAGTGCATGGGAAGACATGGTGTGAGCACCTCCATAATGTTTTATGGTCATACAGGACAACAGTCAGAGAGGCAACAGGCGCATCTCCTTTTCTTCTTACTTTTGGTGCAGAAGCGGTATTGCCGTCAGAAGTCATCCTTCCTACAACAAAGCGAGAAGCCTGGGAAAAGAATTTGAACACCGATCTGATTTTGGCCAAGCTGGATGATATAGAAGAACATCGGTTAATTGCATTAACCCATATGGAAAACTACCATCGACGATTGTCTAGAGAATACAACAAGAAGGTAATTCCAAGGGAATACCAGACGGGCGATTTGGTATTGCGAGAAATCCCACCTTCTCAGCGAAAGGGCTGTAGAAAGTTGTTGCCAGTATGGGAAGGTCCTTACATCATCAAGCGAGGAGCTGGAGCTGGAGCGTACATATTGATAGACGAGCATGGAAAGGAGTTGGAGCACCCTTGGAATGCTAAGTTTATCAAGAGATATTATCCTTGAATCAATGATGTAAAAACTCCAAAGTCTTGGGCGGCCATAATACAACCCATTAAACAAATAGCGAATAAGATCCGGGGACGTAGGATTGCTATCATGCGCCGAACCCCGTTAACAACCCATTGTGTCATTTACATTTTCGCCGGAATACTTTCCCTAACATGGCAAAGTGCCAATAAGAACAAATAGCTCCTGACCACAAAGGTTTCGCCAAGGCAACATGCCTTAGACTAAAGAAAATTTCTTAGAGCAAACAGCTCTTGACCAAAAAGGTCCAAATGAGGCAAATTGCCATGGCTAAAAAGCCCTTAAGAACTAACAAGTTCATATAAAAACCCTGATCAGGTGACACAAAAATAGCCAAGTGCTAATTACTGACGCAAAATACCATGACTAAAAAGTCGTCAAAGGCAAATAGCGTTTAACCTAAAAAGTTGGATTTCACTAAGGGATGAACCTTGATCTATCCTCTTCAAATGACAAAGCTATGGGTAACACATAGCATGATCCGTTGTAAACCCTATCACGTTGCTTGTTGATCTGGAAGGTTTGGCAGAAATATATAAGACCCCCGGAGACTAGCTATATGCCACTGTCTTGGCAAACCAAATACTTATAATAATATCGCCGACGGGCACAAGTACCATAGCGAAAGGAGTACAGATTTGCTAGCCGGATAACCATACGACATACCATTTGAATGACAGATCAGCAAAGGGTTATGAAAACATTCCTTAGAATAAAAATGAAATAAACTAACTTTTCATTAGGCAAAACAAAAGGGTATTACAGAGATCATAAAAAGAAAGGAGAACATAAATTTTTCTTATATTCGGCGAAACAAAAGTAAGAAGCAAGGTTACAATAAGATGAAAATCCAAGCAAGTTCTAAGTTTACTCGGCGCCATCCTTGGAGGTTGCAGTTTGCTCTTCTCCTCCTCGCTGTTCTACTTCTGGTTTTTCCTCTTCTTCTAGTTCTTCTTATTCTTCTGCTTCTTCCTCTCCCTCTCGCTCCTCTTCTTCCTCTGGTTGATCTCCTTCTAGTTCTTCTTCTTCGCCAGACTCGTTGCCTTCATCTCGCTGTCGACGATTTCCTGAGGAGCAGTCTTCTGGCGAAGAGCGTATTTCTCAGGAACCTCAAGTTTACGCTTGGGGAATTCTTCATTCACAAACTCTCGAACGGCGACAAAGGAAACCTTGAGCAATTGCCTGTCATGTTTCTCCTCTTGAGCCAATAGTTTCTTATCAGTCGTATTCAAGTCTTCTTGGAGGTGATCGCGGAGTTGGCCAATATACACGACCCTGCCATCCAAATCTTTGATCTTCTCCTCGCATTGCTGATGCTCAAGAAGTTGGTTGTTCATATTGGAAATGGTGGAGGAGCAGTCATTGTGTGCAATCAGGGCCTCGCTTAACTCCTCTTTACATTTGTTATGAGCTATGAACTTGTCTGCCAAGTCAGAAATGGTCTTGGTGCAAACGACATGGTCCTCAGCAATTTTTTCGTGCTTCTTCAGCTCTTCCTCCAAATGCTTGACTTGATCTGAAAGTGATAAAAACAAAGTAAGGTTAGAACTGAGTCATGGAGAATAGATAGCAACGGTATGCCCCAGAAATCTACCTTCTAACCCTTGTATATGCTGGCGGACGCTCCCTTGAGCTCTACTAGTGGTGGTAAGTTTGGACTCAAAACTTTGATTATTACTGGGACCTAGCATTCTAGATATCAAGGTTTGTTGAGAAGTCAATTGCTGATAATATTCCCTGACACGATCGCCATACAGCATGGCGAAATCTTTATGTTGTTGAATTTTCGTTAAGGCAGTCTCATTCTAAGTAGAGGCATGAATTAGTTGGCGGTGTAGGTCGTCAGCTCTAGCTTTCTCTACTCGCCATAAACCACTCGCTCGGGCATGATCAATGATAGCAGCCTCCTTCGCTTTCAAAGCAAGCTTTTCTCGGCGAATAGCTTTATCTCGCTCCCCCTCAACCCAACCTAGCTCTGAGCGAGCAGGTTTGGCCACACGATCAAGATTCTCATTAAGTTCGCTAACATATCTTAACTCTCGGCGATACCACTTAACATCACGATCAAATCGAACAACAGCCAGCATTGTCGGGCATTAGCGTCAGCAAGTTTGTCGATCGCGAGTTCAGCTTGCCGCAGCCGCGACTCAGGGAGTTGTTGGCGACTTTGGAAGGGATGATATCTAAGGGCCTTGGCGAAAGCAAAATGAAATACGAGCGAAAGAAGAAAGGTGGATAGAAAGCTCACCTTGGAGTTTCTGTTGGGTTTTGGCAGAGGCCCGCTTCACTCTCTCATTGGCAGATCTCTCAGTTTCCAGCTGGCGAGTAAGAGTCTGGTTCTCTTGCTCTATCTCATTAATTCTGTCACCTTGAGCTTCAAAGGTATCGATCAAACTGAGCACTTGATTGTAACCCTGAGGCAAAAGGAGACCAAATTAGAAACTAAATGAAGTGGTGAAGAAAGAATGCTACAATGAAACACTAAGAAAGGATTACCGCCGTAGCTAGGTTGAAATGCTGTTGGGGAGTTAAGTTATGAGCCACGGTAGACAGCTCAGGAGTTCTCTCCAGACCAGTTGATGAGTACGTCAACATGGTTTCATAGTAGAACGAGTTGTCTTTTCCTTCCAGAGTGAGCAAGCGAGAAAAGGACTTGGCGAGCTCATTAACAGCCACACCGGTGGAGCCTCTTCTAGGAGGAACAAAAGGTCTGTTACCGCGCGACATCTGGTCAAGATCCAACACCTCTAGATCGGAGGAAACATTGGCTATGATGTCATCAGGATGATTCCCCACCTTGCCCTCATTTTCAGTGTCCAGAGTAGCGAAAATAATTTCCTGCTCCATAAGAGAATCGCCAAGATGCTGATCTGTAATCTCCACATCAGCGTGCGAGTTGATTTCAGGAAGAGGAACCTCAGTTCGATTCGCCTCGGCGGGTTTCTTTTTTTTCAACTTGATAACGAGATTCTAGCTTTGGAGGGAAGCTTCGCTGAGGCAGAGACGTTCTCGCTAGTGTTCACATCCGGCTCAGAAGAAGGCTTGGTAGGCTGAGGTACGTTAGGAGCAGGGGCAGCCTTTTCAGGACCTGGAGGATTCAGTTTCGCCGATGCAGTCTTTAATCTCTTGAGGAGTTCCTTATTCTCTTGGTCCGATTCAGTACCCTGTAAAACAAACATCAATATTACCATGTAGATCAGGAAACAAGCAGAGGCAAATATATCTATATATTATAAGACAAGTAAATGCTTGTTACCTGATCTCCAGCTATCCCTTCTGTTTGTTTTCTCTTTCTGCCCTTAGCAGACTTCTTCGCAGCAACATCGGGAATCCGTATCTTCAAAAAATCCCAGTCTCTAAAACGAGAATGTTCATCGGCGAAGTCGGTCCTAACCTTTGTTTTCATTTCGTCAAGCCATCCCATCAACCAGGGACCTTCAACCCAGCAGGGTAGGTTTGACCAGCCGCCTTCATAACTCTTCCGCGCGGTATAAGTGTCTTTTTCTTCTTTCTTATCAGCGGCGCTGAGCATGACATCCTCGGGATCCATCCCACGTTTAGTTACAAAGCGATACGCCCATGACTCTCCTTTGATAGTAGAAGGAAGAACATCGTATTGTTGCACAAAATTATCAACTGTGTAAGAGGATGGATCAAATAGGCCACACACAAAACAATCAGGGTAGTTGGTCTCGTCACTCCGGCGAAGCTTCCATTCCACTAGTATGCGAATAACATTGCCAGTAAGCTAGAAGGGGCTTTTCTTGATATGCATGAGGAGATCCAGAATAAAAGGGTCGGCGGGATCGTAAAGAGGAAGTGGTAACCCAGCTTTAAGCGTGCTATAGATAACCACAGCCCTTTCGCTGGTTTGATCATCCCGGCTGAGATCTTCCAGAGTTGTGGGAATAGTTGGGGATGATAAACCCTCAAACTTAATCAACTTCAAATGATGAATGTTGATATGATCAAAAGCGCAGTACTCATCCCAGTTATGCCAGGAAGGCCTCTTAACGGCGGTAGATTTGAGCTTGGCGGCAGCAGTAGAATTGAGTTTAGTAGCAGCGAGAGGTCTCGCCCTGGAAGTAGCGAGAGGTTGTGTTTTCGGCAAGTATCATCTTTGGTAGGAGAATCTTTGCCTTGAGCAATAGACCTGGTCTGGCGAGAAGATTCGGAAGCATGTGAAGCCATGATATTGGGGACGGTTGTTAAAAAAGGTTCAGGCCGGGAAATGATAGTTGGAGAAGATGAATCCACCAGAGAAAAAGAGATCACCGGAAGAAGATGAACAGTTGGAAATCTGGGGAAGCAGCGTGGAGTGTGATTGAGATCAGGAAGTATGATTAAAAGAAAGGATAGAGAAGAGAAAGAATTGATACAATCGTGTTTGAGATGATTTACTAGCTGAAAGAGATCAGATAGCAGAAATAGTAACTGGTTAGGTTAGGGGTTGAAGAAAGGGGTTTTGCAGAAGAGAAAATAAAAATCGAAAGGCGGATGAAGGTAGATCTGAAACAGAGAGAGAAGCGAATTTATAGAAGGAGATAGAACCGGCGCATCCGGTCACATGTAAAAAGAAAATATCACGCATGCATAACACGTGGAGGAAATAAGAAGTAATGGAGAACGTGGGCGTGGTATTTTCTGTGTCAAAGAAAATTTCATCCCCGGCGATCGAAGATCTTGGAATTGAAAGAGGCAAAATGTGAGTGTAGAAAATACCATCGCCAGATAAATGAATCCTAGCGGTGAAGCAGTATGGACATGGGGTAGCCAAGATACATAGAATCACTTAGAGAATCTAATCAGCGATTTGAAAATAAGAAGAAACGTGAATTAGTGAGAATCGCCGAGATGAGCGCAGCGAGTACCCTTAGAACGAAGGAAACCTAGGCGAGATAAGTAGTTGAGAAGTAGCTGAGAAGTAGTTGAGAAGTGGTTGAGCATTTAAGAATAGTCAGAACGGATCTATTGTCAGAGTTGGCTGGTTGACTCAGTGGGATCATCGTCAGATATAATTATCCGCAAGAGAAGAGCATCGCCGAAGTTTTAGTGCCATCGCCGAGATCACAGAAAGTCAAGGGTGGCGAAAGGAGACAAATAGTGTCAGAGAAGGTCGCTTTCCATATTAGCTATAATCCATTGTCATTCCTCCCTATATAAGGCGAGATAGACCCCTCAGAGAAGGGGTTGGTGTAAATTTGGCCTGGCTTAGTGAGAGGAAAAGTGAATTGTTTCCTTGCTCTTCCTGATCCAGTACTGATGGTGTGCTAATTTAGTATAGGTGTGAAAGAGTGAATTTAGCAAAGGTAAGAAATGTAACCAATCTTCATATAGTAGAACCCCTTGGATGTAAGCCTCAAACATGAGGAAGAACCAAGTATATCGCTGTCAAGTATCTCTAACTCTAATCTCCTATTGTTTTGATATTGTGCATGCTTGGGTATAAAGTTGTATGAGAATTATTGGGTGTACAGTCAAAGATCTTACTATGGGATTTTTGACTGTTGCAGCTCCTTCACGGCCCCTTACGTCAATCTCCGAAGCTTGAGAAGTTTCCTCATTTCTCTTACCCAATCTTGTACCCTCCGAACTATCATCTAAGGCTGGCAATTTTTCCTTATTCGCCTGGCCTTCCCAGATGACCTTTTAACCCTTCCATCCTTACTAGTCTTCGAATCCTTTTAGACTTGGAAGGTCTCTTTTTCTTTTCTTCCCTAGCGTAGTGAAATACAAGGGAATTGTCGGCCCCATCGAGTCCCTTTGCTTCGATCACTTTGCCCTGCAGGATAAGAACCGTGTTTCTCAGGAAACAAACATAGGCAAGTATTTGTACTCTAAATAATACGTTCTAGGCAGATGGTGTTTGTTACCTGATACATAGTTTCTTCTCATGTACGCACATGTTTCAAATCTTTCGGAATGTCCTCGATGGTACTCTTTCTTTTTAGCAAACACTGACGAGGCAACTGTTTCTCCTCCTCAGTGAAATGTATAACAAAAAGATGTTGAGTTGAGAACTGATGATGATCATCGAACTTATCCCGAGGCCAGTAACGTCCCGAATCTTTCCAGCCACGAAGAACGAGCCCAGAGAATAGCACATGCTCTGTATACCAACCCTCATCGAGGGAATAATCAGAAAAACTAGGAATAACGTCCTCGACGTTTACTCAGAGTTTAAAGAGAACTCCCAAGGAGCAGCTTCGACGTCAAGCGTTAAATAAGCTTGATAGTGTTTAAATAAGTTGGCAACAGTAAAATAGTACTTCGATGTCGAACCTGCGATATAATTATCCTCAGAGCAAATAACCCATTTGTTGATTAGTTGAATCGAACTACAAGTCAGTTGCATTACCCCACAAGCTTCTGGCATCGAACAAATAATCTCGGGAAATAGAGGATTTTGGAGACCAATAGAGTGGCGGCAAAAGCCCTGCGAATATTTGATGATCAGTTATCAGCAGTTGATTATCACCATATTTGTATCTTCGACCAGTTCTGGAGTCAACCGGCCATCAAGAGGATGAACGCAAGTAATTTTAAAAGCAGTGCCATTAAAACCTAAATCACTCTGAGAAATCAAGGCATCGATTGAAGAGGAGGAAGTCATTTGAAAAGCAAAAGTGTTGACTATAAAACCCTGCCGAAAACGAAATTTCAGCGGCAGAAAACTCAGAAAATCAAAGTAAGTAAAAACAGGAAAAACCCTACCTTTATGTATCAACAGGAGAAGTAAGGAAGATGGTACAAAGTGATTTTGAGAAACAAGCAAGATTTTAGGTTAAAGATGAAAGTTTTGAGAAGAAGGAAGAAGTGAACAGAGAACGGAGAACATGAAGAAGAATTCGAAAAAATTGAAAATAAATTTTAGAGGGGGAAATAAACTTAAATAAGAAGAAGAAACCAGCGCTACAAGTGAAAAAGTTAAAAAGGTGGTTGTAATATCGGGAACGTGCGGAACGTGTGTTAGGGAAACGTCATATCAGGCAAAAAGTAGGGCATGTGTCATGGAGGAGAGCATCGAAGAGAAGTTTCTTTCACCAACATCTTTAATTCCTGGGAAAGGAAAGAGGCAAGCTGTAGGGGATAAAACCATCGATTCACGTGACGACATCTCAAGGGAGAATCATGACAAGGGAAGAGACAGTTCGAAGTATAGATATTCATCATTTAAGCCATACCTCGATAGACATGAGTATCGAAGGAGCATATATACCAATGAAGGTCGTAGTGCAATCGAAGAGATCGTCAAAAGGGATCGAGGGATGAAACAATCGGTCTTAACCTCGATGCGTATCGACTTACTCGACAACTTCTGACACCCACGATTGAGTATTTGTCTTCTTAGATGTCTTCCACCATGTATCTCAATCTATAAAAGGCGAGCTCGGGCTCATTTGTAAGGGTTGGATTTTTTGGTATGTCTTGGGGGCTTTTGAGAGAGACTAGGTTAGTGAGTAATGTATAATCTCCTCTGGTCTTTAAGCACATGGTCCATGTAGAATTAATCACATAAATACTTTACTTTCAATGAATGATTTGATCTATACTCTTCATTTTTTGTTATGAGTGTAGTTTACTTCATCGAGTTGTTCTTGATTAGTTGCTCGTTGCACTGCTTTACACCGAAAATCAGTTATCATCCTCTTTACCTAGGTTTTGATCTAATGGATGTTGGGTATAAAATCTCTAAGCAGATTTTATACCGACACAAGTTTAATGGAACAATTGTTCTATTCAATCAACTTAGCACATGTACAAGGTTATCAAAATCAGAACAATAGTAGATGTCTGAAAGGTTTAGTGTTCGAGGAACATTTCCGGTAGGTACAACCGATGAAGTATCAAGTGTAACTGTACCCTTCAACTTATAAGCTACACTACTGGCATCCGCCAAATAAAAATTTTGATCACAACCTTCTTGGTTTAAAAGGACACTCAATGATCTTGTACAATGTCGAGTAGAAGTGGAGTTTACTAGATTCTTAAAATTATACTTCTTCGAACCAAACAAGGTGTTGATATATTCAAAAAAAAAAATTGACTCCTCAAAGATATTTTTGAAAGATTCAGAAGAATAATAGACAGTCTTTTCAATTCCCACGTTCTTATAATCAAACTAGAATCAGATTGAGAGAGATCAATTGTACACAAAACAATATTTGGATGATTGCCAAGACGGAGAGAATCTACAATGGATTGGGAGTTGGGACATAGAGCTGATTTTAGCAATATGGCACCTTGGTCAATCAACAAGAGGGTTACCCTTTCCTTAATACTATCATAATAATTTTTGGGTAGACTTTATTGCCAAAAAAAATAAAAAGAAGATGCTGCATAGTCTACCTTATGAAGCACAAAGAAGGTTATGGTGGTACTATGGCTTTAAAGCTTGACCTTTCTAAGGCATTTGATAGGTTAGAGTGGCCATTCTTGCTAGGTGTTTTAAATAATTTTGGGTTTAGTTCTATTTTCTGTAAACTAGTTGAGCAGTGCATATCTACCACCACCATTTCTATCTTACTGAATGGTAGTCCTTGTGAGGAATTCACACCTACAAGAGGCCATAGACAAGGGACCCATTGTCTCCGTATCTATTCATTTTGTCTATGGAGTTTTTATCTAGAAGTTTTTCTAATGCTGAATCTAATCATGTTTTTTCTGGTGTCAAAGCTTATAGGAGTGGACCTGCAATTTCTCATCTGATGTTTGCAGATGACATTATGATCTTTGCTAGAGAAGATATGCACAATGTAAGAGGTATTTTAGATATTATTAATGACTTTGGTAAGCATTCTGGTCAGATGTTAAACTTTAATAAGTTTAGTGTGTATTTCTCTAAAAACCTTAGTCAATCTAGAAGATTTGATCTAGCAAAAGAGCTTAATATGAACATTATGTCTGACACAGATAAGTACTTGGGTGCTACCCTATTGCTAGGACAGAACAAATTAGAAGCTTTTAAACCAATTATGCAATCATTCAGTTCTAGGCTAAAAACTTGGAAAGGAAAATCTGTAAATCAAGTTGGTAGGTCTACAACGGTGAAGCATGTGTTAAATGCCATGCCCACACACCAAATGGGATGTTTTAAGATTCCTAAAACTATGATTGCAAATCTGGATTCTATACAAACACACTTTTGGTGGGGGCATCAAGATAATAAAGGTATATGTCTTCTTGCTTGGGATAAAATGTGTAAGCCTAAGAGTCTAGGTGGTCTAGGCTTTAGATACCTTGAGAAATTTAATGAGGCTATGCTTACTAAGTTAGCCTGGAAAGCCTGTAATGAGCCAGATGCTATGTGGGTTAAAATTCTTAAAGCAAAGTATGCTCTAGATAGAAGTTTTCTCATGTAGGTGAAGATCCAAAGGATGAATGTTCTTGGATTTGGAGAAGTGTGCATACTGGGATTAAGAATGTCCAGAAAAACTATTTTTGGACAGTTAAGTGTGGTACTAAAGTCAACATTTGGCTAGATAGTGGGTTATAGGTTTAAATACCCCACCTGAACCATTAAATGGTTCATCTAGCACTGCTATAGCTACCTACCTATGTGAACTGTATCTGCGTAATACTAGAATTTGGAACACTGATCTAATTGTCTCTTTGTTTTCACAGCACAGTGCTTCTAGGATCCTAGAAATGTTCATACCTGAAACAGGGGAAGATATGATGATATGGAAACCAGACAGGAGAGGCAATTTTAGTGTCAAGAGTGCCTATAACACCCTTTGCACCAATGATGTTAACAGTTTTGTTGCAAGAGAAACACTGCCTAAAGAGATTTGGCCCACACTATGGAAACTTAAAATTCCCCATAGGGTTCAGTTGTTTATCTGGAGAAGCCTTGAAAAGATTTTATCCACAAGGGACAGGCTTTATAGGCATAAACCAAAAATACAAACCCATTGTTGTTTCTGTAATCATCCTCTAGAAACTCCAGATCATAT
>JAJJMA010234248.1:0-11943 GCA_023529015.1 Papaver nudicaule
ATCTTTGTAGCTGTTGGTTAAACGCTTCCGCGGGTTTTAGCGCAACAGTTAGATTGTGACATAGGTGATTCAGGGGCTTTAGAAAAAATTGAAGCCCTCACTTTTTACTTCAAATGTCCAGGCGTTTTTATAGGGGGCTGTCAAAAATCGTGAAATGACTAAGTTATCCTTATACTTATTACACCCCACTTACAAATTATAACACCCCACTTAAATTTTTTCCTAATCTAATTTAAATCAAAAACCAAACAAATCAAAACTTAAAAATCAAAACATCAAAAAAAATTCCCCTTCTCCTCTCTTCTCCTACTTCACTTTTCTCCTCCAAAATTTTCATTTTCGTTTTTTTTTATCATGGATGCAACCAACAATGGTGGAACAATGGAGTACCAAAGGTAACCATCCAAACCCACTCTTTTGTTATTGATTTTGGTGCTAAAACTAGGTAAGATTCACTCCATGAAAATCAAAAAACGAGTTCCAGAGCTACTTACGTCTGGCTATTAGAGCCGTAAGTCCTCCTTACGTCTCGCATCTGAAGAACAGCTAGCCGTAAGTAGTTTGTTAGGTAAGCCATTAAAGCTTCAGATCCAAGCCGTAAGTTCATTTTACTAGCCGTAAGTTACTTACGTCTCATTTCGATACTTTAGTTACCAGCCGTAAGTCAGACGTATATAAAAAAATTTGTGTCGCTAGGTTACGAACCGTAAGTACAAACTTAGCAGCCGTAAGTTTAGTTACGGCTGCATATCTATTCGGCTTAGTAGCCGTAAGTGCATACTTGGATGTGTGCTGTATAATCGATATTCCCAACATTATGATTTATGAGGAAGTGCAAGTGGATTAGTGATTCTTATTTTGTATTGATGGAACAGAGGCAGAGCAATCACCACCAACAACGACAACCAATGACAATGGGCTATTCCAGTAAGATGATGGGAGAGGAGAACGATGATGAGGAAATGTATGGTTTAGATGATGAATCTCATAACAGGCTAAATACAGGATCCTACGATGGCAGTGCAAATGCAGCATCAAGCAATATATACCCTGGCGCATCTGCACTTTCATATTCGTCATCTCAATCTGATCAACAACAACTAGCACCAGAAATGGCAGCAAGAGCACATGATGTTGCTGCTCTAAGTATCAAAGGTAACTCAGCCATTAATAATTTCCCCGAACTCGCTTCTTCATTACCTCGTCCTGTTTCTCTATCACCTCGGGATATTCAAGCTGCTGCTACTAAAGCTGCAACAATGGAGAACTTTCTTAAATGAAGTAATCTTTTTATAGAAAGTAGGTTGTCAGTTATAATATATAAGAAATTGTTACCTGATTTTTGAGATTGTAACTCTTATTCGGGTGTCTGGACTGATTTTTTTTTCTAATTGTAATTGAAGCATGCATTGGTGCTTAAATGACTTTGGAACGTAAAAAAGGAAATATAGTATGCACTTACGGCTACTAAGCCAAATAAAAATGCAGCCGTAACTACACTTACGGCTGCTAAGTTTGTACTTACGGCCTGTAACCTTGCGACACAAAATTTTTGATTTAAAGGAACTTACGGCTACTAAGCAAATTATCGGTATTAGCCGTAAGTAAGTTACGGCTACTAATATTAACTTACGTCTTGGATCTGAAGCTTTAATGGCAGCCTAACTTACGACTAGCTGTTCTTCAGATGGCAGTCGTAAGTACCTCTGGTTCACGAATTTTGATTATGATGGAGTGAATCTGACCTAGTTTTCAATACAAATGAGTGGTTTTAGATGCTTATGTTAGGTGCTCCATTGTTCCACCATTGTTGGTTGCATCCACGATAAAAAAAAAAAAAAAAAAAAAAAAAAAAAAAAAAAAAAAACTTATAGCCGGCGGCGGCGGCGGTGATGGAGGCGGCGGTGACAGTGGCGGTGGAGGCGGCGGTAATGGTGTAAAAACACCATGACTTGATTATTTTTTAATTATCAGTTTAATCAAGTTTAATTTAGTTAATTATGTGGTAACTAATTAAACACTAAACATAAAGGGCAAATTTGGTATTAAAAAGAATTTTACATAGGGGGAGAGCCAAATTACTTCGGGGAACCACTATTCTGAGGGCTTCAATTTTTCTTGAAACCCCTGAATCAGCAAATCGATAAACTCAAAAAGTAGTGTCTCTCCCATGCTTGGTCTATATGAACAAAATGGAACAACAACAAAATGGATGAAAGAGGAAAAGAAGAGAGAGGAAAGAAACCACGCATGTAAAGATAGATATACCGAGTGAATGTGACTCTTAACTCTGCAACAGAGGGTCTCATCTCGGAGGATGTACTCTTGACATTCCTATTTTTTCTTAGCAAGGAGAGGTTCCGAAATGCTTCCTTGTTTTGCAGAAGTTGAATCATGCTCACCAGATTTCTTTGGACTTTGCGCTGGCTTGTTTTCACCAACACCCTGAAGATTAAAGAAAGAAGACGTTTTTCTCAATTTCTGATCTTAAAATATTATTGGGAAACTGGAGTAGGCGCAACTGGAGCAAACTTACTACTGCTCCTTTGCTAGCGATCATCCGCCGGATGGATGGAATTCGTGCAACTACTGAAGCCACTCGTACTCTGAGCAATAAGATCAACCAAACTTTTAGTATTGTAAACTTCCAAAGCTCAACATAAGAATCTCATCTTAATACTGTACCTTTTGTGCACATCAATATATTCGTCTGTCTCATCTACTATCTCCTCCTGCCATTTGGTGATAGGAGAAAAGGTACATATTAGTTCGATTGGCACTTGGAGACAAGTAATAGTAAACTAATGGTACCATACAATGCACATGCGCTTATGATGAGAATTACACTGACTCGTAAATGCTTGATTTGAATAGTGGGGCACGAGATGCGGGAAGAAAAAAAAAAGACCAAACAGCATGCATCGGTGTAGTTGGGAGTAAAAAAAGTTGAATGGCCCTAATTTTACCTGAAGAAGTTCTTCGAATACATCCTCCAAAGTAATGATACCAATGACTTCCCCATCTTCAGTATCCTCAGATGAACTAGGCAGTCTGTAGGGGGTGACATCATGTTGATGAGGAGATATATGCGACTGAGTGCTACTCGAGCTTGGAATCTTCTCGATGTCAATAATAGTGTTTTCTGATTCTTCTTCATCCTGTCTGGGAAGTGGAGGAGTTTTTAATTTTGAATCTGCAACAGAATTCTTAGTTGCTCCTTTAGACTTCACTACAGCTGCCATATGACTGCTTCCCTTCTGAAACTCATTAAGTATATCATAAAGAGGCATGTCCGAAGGAACCCTGAGAATAGTCAAATGCAAGTATAAATATGCATGAGAAAGCAAGAAAAAATAGTAAATTTAACTGAGAAGGAAAGAATATTTGCCAAGGAAAGAATATTTGCCAAATATATTAAGCGAACCTAGGAAATCTCCTGATAGCAATGGCACTAACCGGGAGCTCTAATTCAGCTCGTACAGTGAGAAGAGTTTTAACCTAATCATAAATAAACAAGTCAAGTGTAAATTAAGAACATTAATTGCAATTCTGCAATCAGCTTATTGTTCATATAGCCAAATACAAATATAATCAGCCGTGAGCCATAGACTTGTGCACCTACCAGTAGAAGTCCGATAATGTTTCGTGGATTTCCAGAATAAACGGGAACTCGACTATGCCCCCGAGCAAGAATTTTTGCAATTGTTTCCCTGCATAAACAACAAACAGAGACTTTATGCATCACTGATGTATAGATAGATTGAAAGAAATATGTAAAGAAGGGAAATCTAGGCAAAACTCACAAATCCAGTTTTGAATCCAAATCCAATGAAAATGTTGAGTCGATAGGTGTCATAGCCTCCTCAGCCGTCTATTCACAAATATGAGAATTTTTCATGTTTAGAATCGAACCGTATCACATATTTCAGTTCAAATTATTCAATTAATCAACATGTTTTCTCGAGGATTAGCTACATGAATAACATGGTTAGCACCTAGTAACCAGATAATTTAGCTAGTAGCTACTGATATCAGATGTCTCAAACAATAGTTTTCTAAGGACCAATCAAAGGAAGCTCAGGCAGTAAAATGCAGCTTTTATAATCCCATGAATTATTACAACGCGCACCTTTTCAGTCAAATCCAATGCCCCAGCAATAATTGTCGTCTCATCGTGGGTTAGCTCACCCCCTTTACCCGCCTAAAAGGGAAAACAGAAAACAGATTATTATGACTAGATAAAAGCAGCAACGGCAGTTTTAACATACTATAGCTCGTTCTTATAGCAGTACTGCATTGCACATGTAGTCTTTTACATGTCTGTTAGTTTTAGGATGTAAAGATTGACTGATTAGTTTGATAAATTTGATGTGCAAAATGTGGGAAGCACTTGGCTTCTTCTCACATAGAATTTCTATTTCTTCTTAATTGGAATAGATTACAATTATTTTCTTTTCTCTTTCTATTTGTATCATAGGGATACATTGACCCTAGACACTAGAGAAACATGGACAACAAGAGTCCACGTATGGTGTCTTCTACACCACATACAAAATATCTAAGATAACTAAATATCTTTTTCTTTTTCTCTTTTCTTCTTTTTGTTTGATGCAATCAGATTGCAACTTCATTTGCAATCCGATTGCAAACTCTTCTAACATTACATTACCTAACAATCTCCTCCGTAATGTGATGTTCCTCAACTCCAAGTAATTCACGAAAATTCTGGAATTTTCCTTTTGGTAATGCCTTGGTGAAAATGTCCGCCCATTGATCTTCCGTCTTGCAGTACTTGAGTTGAATTTCATTGTCTTCGACCGCTTCTCGAATGAAGTGGTATTTGAGTTTGATATGCCTTGCATTAGAATACTCAACTGAATTTTTGGACATTGCTATTGCTGATTTGTTGTCGCAAAAAATTTCAGTTGGTCCTTGCTTCACTTGAATGTCTTCTAGGATTCTTCTTAGCCATGTAACATGAGATGGAGCCATTGATGCTGAAATATACTCCGCTTCCGATGTTGATTGAGCCACGGTTTGTTGCTCTTCGATGCCCAAGAGAATACACCCGAACCAAGAGAGAAACAATACCCCGTTGTACTCTTCATATCATCAATACAACCTCCCAAGTCACTATCGCAATACCCAATCAGTTTGACATCCACATTTTTGGAATACTTGATTCCAAAATTCTTTGTTCCTTGTATATATCTTAACACCCTCTTCGCTGCCCCTAGATGAAGATGACTAGGTGCACTCATGTACCTTGAAAGCATACTTGTTGCAAACATGATATCCGGTCTTGTATGTGTAAGATATAACAAGTTTCCAATAAGACTCCTATAATGAGTCTCATCGACTCTTCTTCCTCCATCTTCCTTCTTGTGTTTCTCGTTTACCACGAGTGGAATTGATGTTGGATTACAATCAGCCATACCGAATTTCTTCAACAATTTTTCGGCATACTTGCTTTGAGAAATGAACACTCCATCTTCACTTTGATGTACTTCAATACCAAGAAAGTAACGAAGTAAACCCATGTCGCTCATTTCATATTTCTTCATCATGTCTTTCTTGAATTGTTCAATCATATGAGCATCATTGCCCGTAAAAATCAGGTCATCAACATAGATTGCAACAATAAGAATAGACGTACCTTGAGTCTTCACATATAGTGTAGGTTCACTTAGAATTTTGTGCCTTGAAGTAACCATCAATCTCACTATACCATGCTCTTGGTGCTTGTTTAAGGCCATACAAAGCTTTCTTCAACTTGTATACCTTGTCTTCTTCTCCTTCTACCACATAGCCTTGTGGTTGTTCGACGTAAACCTCTTCATGAAGTTCACCATTCAAGAACGCTGATTTCACATCAAGTTGATAAATTAACCAACCTTTTTGGGCAGCCATAGCAATTACGGATCTAATGATATCAAGACGAGCAACCGGTGCAAATGTTTCATTGTAGTCGATTCCATGCTTTTATGAATAACCCTTTGCCACCAACCTTGCTTTGTTTCTTTGAACCGTTCCATCCGCATTGAATTTGATCTTGTAGATCCACTTCACACCAATAACTTCTTTGTCCTTTGGCCTTGCTACTCGCTCCCATGTGTTGTTCTTCTCAATGACATCAATCTCTTCATCCATGGCTACTAACCAAACTTGTTCTTTTGATGCCTCTTCAAAATTTTCAGGTTCAACCATACAAAAGTTGCACCTTTCATACACTTCACTCAACCGTTGCATCTTCTTTGGAGCCGACGGTGGTGATGTTGATGATGAACTTGGAGACCCATTTGGTGATGCTCCAACCCTTGCATTTGGAGGTGTTTGAGGTAAGTCTTCCACACTCTCTTCATCATCATCTTCTTCATTTTCTTCACCATTTGTTGCTGAATTCTTTTCTTCTTCATCAACTATAATGGTTCCCTTTTCAATTTTCTCTTCCTCTCAATTCCATGAAGTGCCTTCATCGAATTGCACATCACGACTTGTGATTATTGTTTTGCTCTTCAAGCTAAACAACCTATAACCTTTTGATTGGAGGCTATAACCCACAAAGATGCATTTTTCACTTGCTTCATCAAGCTTTGTTCTTTTCACCTTTGGAACTTGAGCATAACACACACTTCCAAAGACTTTTAGATGTCTTACCGATGGTTTTCTATCACCCCAAGCTTCAAAAGAAGTCCGATCCCATACGGCTTTTGTTGGACATCTATTCAATAGGTAGACGGCGGTGCTAACGGCTTCAGCCCAAAACTCTTTAGGCATTCCCTTCTCAAGTAACATTGATTTCGCCATCTCCACCACGGTTTGATTCTTCCTTTCGGAAACACCATTTTGTTGTGGAGTATATCCAACGGTGAGTTGTCTTTCCACACCTTCATCTTCACAAAATGTATCAAACTCTTTGTTGTTGTATTCTTTGCCTCTATCACTTCTCAAAACCTTGATGCAGTGACCACTTGTTTTTCAACCAAAGCTTTAAACTTCTTAAAAATGCCAAACACATCAGATTTTTGCCTCATGAAGTACACCCAAGTCATTCGACTAAAGTCATCAATGAATAATATGAAGTATCGATTACCTCCATGAGTTGGTGTCTTCATTGGTCCGCATACGTCGGTATGTACTAAACCAAGCTTTTCTTTTGATCTCCATGCTACACCTTTTGGAAATGGTTGGCGATGTTGTTCCCAAGTGCACAACCTTCACACACTCCATCCTTGTGATCAATGTGTTGTGGAAGTCCTTGCACCATGTTCTTGTTGGAAAGTAACTTGAGAGCATTGAAATTCAAGTGCCCAAGTCTTCTATGCCACAACCATGTCTCATCCATGGTTTCCATCTTCATTGCAACATGTTCTTCTTTATGAAAGACAATTGGAAAGCTTCTATTCGCCATCATCTTGATGCTCTTCATCACTTGCCTCTTGTTGTTGTACTTCTTGTCGTATATGGTGCAATACCCATCTTCAAAGTGGACAGCGTACCCAAGCTCGACAAGTTGCCCAACACTAAGCAAATTTTGTGCCAAATCAGGAACATACAACACATCTCTAATGAGTTTCTTCCCCTTGCTGGTTTGCACACAAATTGTACCTCTTCCATGAGCTTGAACCATGTTTCTATTCCCCATCTTCACTAGAGAATGCACGGACTCATCCATGTCAACAAACAAGTTCTTCTCGCCCGACATATGAGTAGTACAACCACTATCAACAAACCACACATTTTCTTTAGTTTCCATGGCACTTTGACAAGCATACCACAGATTTTCGCCCTCTTCTTTCTCTTCGGCACAACCGACTTGGTCATTGTTCTTGTATCTACAATCTTTTTCCATATGCCCATATTTCTTGCAATTTGGACATTGAGGCTTTCCTTTGTTCCAACAATTTCTTTCAAGGTGACCAATCTTCTTGCAAAAATTGCATGTTGGTGCTTGAGAATTGTCGTTCTTCTTGTAGTTGTTTGAGCTTGCTCCTACTTTGGTGTATTTCCCCTTTCCTTTGAAGTTTCTTGAGTTATCACCCTTGTATTCATTCTTCTTCATTTCTGAATTTTTTTAATCCAAGTTGATTTTTGATTGAAATGCACTTTCAATCGACTTCTCGGAATGTCGAGACACCCTTTGCTCATAACCCTTTAGTGACGCCCATAATTCTTGTGACTTCAATGTTGAGAAATCTTTGGTCTCTTCTAAAACAACCACAATCGAATCGAATTTCTCCGGTAAGCAAATCAAAATCTTCTCACAAAGTCTTCTTTCTTCCAAAATTTCACCACACATCCTCATATTATTAACAACTTCAACTACTTTAGAAGAAAATTCATTCAAGTTTTCACCATCCTTCATTTTAAGATTTTCAAAATCTCTTCTATAAGATTGAAGTTTTAATTCTCTCACCTTCTTGTTTCCTCCAAACTCTACTTGAAGTAAATCCCATGCTTCTTTAGCAAGATGTGAATGGATAACTCTAGGAAGAATAACCGGACTAACCCCTTGTTGAATATACAAATTAGCTTTTGAGTTCTTCTTTCTACTTTCTTTGAGTAGATCCTTCTCTTTCTTCTCTAATGTTGTTACATCAACCACTTCTACATACCCATCTTGAACTATCTCCCAAACATCTTGAGACATGAACAAGGTCTTCATCTTTATGGACCAAAAATCATAGTTTTCGCCATCAAAAACTGGTATTGATGGTTGTTGTATATAGAGGTATTGATTGCTTGAACTCGCCATTGATTTTGAACAAAAACAGATTTTTTTTCTTCTTTAGATCTAGAGCTAAAAACTTCTTCTTTTCTTGAAATTTTTGCTCCACCAAGATCAGATTCAATTGATCTTGGCTCTGATACCAATTGTTAGTTTTAGGATGTAAAGATTGACTGATTTGTTTGATAAATTTGATGTGCAAAATGTGGGAAGCACTTGGCTTCTTCTCACATAGAATTTCTATTTCTTCTTAATTGGAATAGATTACAATTATTTTCTTTTCTCTTTCTATTTGTATCATAGGGATACATTGACCCTAGACACTAGAGAAACATGGACAACAAGAGTCCACGTATGGTGTCTTCTACACCACATACAAAATATCTAAGATAACTAAATATCTTTTTCTTTTTCTCTTTTCTTCTTTTTGTTTGATGCAATCAGATTGCAACTTCATTTGCAATCCAATTGCAAACTCTTCTAACATTACATTATACCTAACAATGTCAGATATGCTTCAAAAGTTAAGTAGGGTTACCTCTTGGCCGTGGATATTGACAAGAGCTTTTAACTGTGCTCGCGGAAATAATGCATCATTATGTCCAAGTACACAATCTAAGACCTGAAGGCACACAAAAAGGTAAGAATTTACTCCAATCTTTAACAACAAATTCTTGAGAGCTGAAACATTAGATTAACCAAATCACAAGCAAAATAAACAAGCTAAAACAGCACTTGAAATATCATAAAAACGGTACAGTTAATGTAATCTGAGCTACATAATTACCTTTGCAATTGGATAAGCTATTGGAGAGCAAATTATCATCAGAATACGTACAAGCCCCACAAGATTTGCACCCACGGCTAGTCCATATCTTGTGCATATTGCTTGCGGAATGACCTGCGCCACAAAAGGGAACAGTAAACAAACTTACGCCAATCTGAAACAGAATGACCTAAAAATAGAGCAAACAAAAAGACTTACCTCTCCGAAAAATAGAACAAAAGTAACAGACAGCACAATAGCTACAATTGGATTGAACATCTTATCCAGAAATATAGGAAGAGCCTGCACATAGCAAGTAAATGAGATAGCAAGGACAAGAAGTATTGTTATTTCACATACTAGATGCCGCAAATTTCCGAAGCCAAACGCGGTGTGCAGATAAATTACTTAAAATTTGATTATCATCTTCTAAATTGATAGTTTTACATTACAAATAAAGAAGGAACTCTAGTTACTTACTTCCATTGCACAAGCATTACATAAGAGCAAAGTCACAAGAAGCCGGTGTTGGTTTTTAACGACGGGTAAAATAGCAGCTGCATTAACATGTAATAGTTAACCAAATGAACCTAAGGGACAGTATCAAATAGCTAGATAATGTGGTTGGTTTTCAAGGTTTAAGTACCAAATTCAACAAAATTAGAATTCTCCATATATAAATTGCTCAAATATTCAAACAGCCCCATAACACAAAATCCTATTGTTTGAAACCTCGAGAAATCAGAAGTCAAAATTTCAATTTAGAGCTTAAATTAAGAAGAAAAAAAGGAACAGTTTAAGTTGAGAGAATTTTGTAACCTGCTTGTTTCTTCTCAGTAGGAGTACCACTTCTGTGAAGAATTTCAAGATCCACAAGACCAAGAGACATTAACCCTAAAGTCAAACCAGACATAATCCCAGCAAAAAGAACAAGAAAACATGAGATCCCACCATAAGTAAACCACCAAAAACCTGCAAATTCAACCTCATTTCCTGATTTTCCTCTTAAAACAAAATCTCGTGTTACCCCTCTAGCTATTTCCAAGGCGTTAATCATCAGCATTTTCTCCTCTTTAATTTCTTCCTCTCTGAAATACTCTAGAGAGAGAGAGAGAGAGAGAGATAAAGAGATGACTTATGTTTCCGAAGCATCGCTACTTGCTCGCCGCTTACTCGCACGTTGAGCTGTTGTAGTGACGTGCCGCCCCCTCATTCGAACCACGTTCTTTCCACGTCGTATGTTTTAATTTAAGAGAGAGAAATGAAAAGAGTCTTCTCTCATCACTAAAATCACCTTAACCGCAGCATAAGGAAAAGAGTTAGAGCTCTGAGGATCGGCGAAACCGAGTTAACCCACACCCTCCTCCGATTACTACCTAAATCTTCTACATCTGATTCATATTTTATTTTCAGTCCTCTGAAATCCTTCACGGAGGGTTTTCTTAAGCAAAGGACAGCATCCATAAGATGGGAAGGAAGAAGAAGAAGAAGAAAGTGAAAATAAATTTCAATCAACGATGGGATTACAAACATTAGGATAGGTTACTCTTTTGTGTTCTCTTTTGTTTGTTCCGTCGATTTTCTGTTCTTCTTTTCTTAGTTTAGGTCCTGCTCTTCAATCCACCTACTTGTTCATCTCTCTAGCCCCCTTGTTGATCTTTTTTTGCTCTTTTTTTTTCCCTATTTCGATCTTGCACTTTCTTTGATTTCCCTTTATTCCATGACTTTACTGCCGATTCCTTTGCGAGTTTCCTCCTCAACTTATCATATTTGGAAGACTGGTTTTTAGATCTACACAAGGTGGGGGTTCGGATTTTGTTTAAGAAGCCTTTTTTATCAATTCTCAGTAAGGCTAAATTATTGGATCAACCGATTTCTGGCAACCTTAATCATAAAAATTCAATGGTTTTTCCAATGATTTTTGGGTTTTTTCGAATCTTAGGTTTTTCAATTTCTGTTGAATACCCTATCTGTATGCTTAATTTCAAATTAACCCAGTTCTGTTCAACTCGTGAAACCCAGCTAACAACTCTTTTGGCGTGTATTTCTGGTCATGGTGGTCGGTCGTCTCACTTTCTTCTGGACAGTGATGCCGGGCGTATATGTTATTTTGTAATTGTCCTCTTCTACACTCAGCTGGCCTGGTGTGACGAAAGTGAAATAATTTGGGAATCGTCTCTACCTCAACATATATTTCCTCTGTTACCTCCTAGTTTTCCTCTTTTTCACCATCTCTTGCAGTTCTCATCTATTGGTTTGGTTCGAATTTTCATTCCAGTTCAGATCCATAATCTCTTATCTTTATTATCAATTGAACAAAATGAAAGTTGGGTATTTCAGTTGCTGATAGTGAGACTTTGGGAGACAACCTTGCATCGACATTACATTCTGATTGTTAGTTTTTCAACTCTTCAACCTGGCCGTGAAGAACATAATTCCTTTTTGAAGT
>JAJJMA010234269.1:0-10110 GCA_023529015.1 Papaver nudicaule
CGGCATAGGCGGAGGTTTTCTTCCATAATTGCCCATATCAATAACTGAAAGAAAAGGGGCAAACTGTTAATGCATAATTTCGGATGGACACGTGGCGCCATCTCCGGGGGTTACGAATGGAGGCAACGAGAACCGCGAAGGACAAAAGCATATCTCAGAAAAGCAACATCTCATCACGAGACGATGAAATCCAAGGGAGGAGATCGAAGCATCATCAACCTAGGATATTAGGCCAAAGAAGACACGTTAAGGAGTAGTCACACCGCATTTAATGATGTTGACAGCAGGACATAAGTTGTTTGTCGATTGGGGATTGGTCCAGCCAGTTATGGAGAGCAGAAACCTCGACCAATGAGGAGCCAACAACGTATGATTACAGCAGGATCCTCCACATATTAGTACGACGGGCTGGGATTGGATGATAAAGGCGGTCACCGAAGATGGACGAACCAGCCAAGGAGCAGCAGCAACAGAAGGGTAGCAAAGAGCAAGGCCCTTGAGAAATACTATAAATACCCCCCCTCATCAGCAGTTAAAGGGGTCACAGAATTTGGGAAAGGATAGCTAGGAGTGAGAATACTTGGATGAACATTCTCCAGATTCCATTTGGCCTCTATCCATTAACAAATCGAAGTGACTTATAGTGTAATCCAGAGAAAGCTTTATTGATTTGATATAATAGAACAACGATTTTACCCCCGAGGACGTAGGCACGAGCTGCTGAACTTCGTTAAATTGTTGTGTTGATTATTGTTTCAATTTTATCTGTTGTAATTAACTTTGTCGACGATTGTCTTCAAAGTAGTATTCTGAAAACCGGCCCGGCCAGCGAACCAGTAAAGTCACTGGATCAGGGTCAAGTGGTCTAACCAGTGGTTTAATCCGGGTATACTGGGTCAACATATAATAAGCTTTTAATATAACAATGTAATCTATAACTTAAGGGATTAGACCAGACGGGACAAATACACTTGCACGCACAGATTAATTAAGTTTAGAAAATATCTTCTTAACACAAGTTAATCACCTTTCTAACTCATAACTCCTAATTGCCCTTCGCATGTTTGACTATTTAGATTTTCTATCACAAAATCCTTTGTGTCTCTCCTTCCACTAAACTTCTTTCCATAACCATAACCAACTCTCTGTGCCGTTTACCATCTTATCACAATTCACAACCTCCATTAATCTAGATCTATGAAAATCAAACGCAATAAAGATAAAGATCTATAACAAAAGAAGATGAAGAAAGGTAAATAAAAAATCTGTTTTTATCTCGATCGTGAGTTCTATCTTATTCTTGGATTTAAATTGAAACCTTATGGAAGACAACAAAAATCAATTGAAGATACTATGATTTTATGAAGCGTATTGGGTTTAATGGAAGATTTACAAAAAGTAGAACTGAGGATTTATTGAGACAACTTGATTCTGGTTTCATGGTTTTTCTTCTGGGAGTTTAATATTTTAATTTAAGACTTTGTAACAGTGTTGGGTCAGACCAGTTGAACCGTACTGGGTCAACTGGGTCACCGGTTGGATCGGCCGGGTCGTCCGGTTTACACGAAATAGAACGGTTTTTGACAATATTGCTGGGTCAGTGTTGGACCAGCCCGGAAAAGTGACTGGGTCACGGGTTTGCTGGTCCGACCGGCCGGGCCGGGCTGGTTTTCTAAACATTGCTTCAAAGTAATATCTTGATTACCGTCTGTAGCCAACTTGGATCATAATAACCAACGATAATACGTTCAAACTCATGAATCTCCGGTTGTTAACGAACAAAGGCCATTAACGACTTAAGCAATCGAACCTCTAGCAATTTTTACTTGAAGTATGATATGGGAAAATTAGCATCAACAGTGACTCCAACAGATTGTTTCATCGTTTTGGTAAGATCAACAAGGAGGTAACTGAGTATATAGCCGCCATCATGCAAATGAGTCGACAGAGTAAAAGCGGTGAAACTGATGTTGGTGTGGAACGAAAATGTAGAAACGAGTGGCAAAAATCTCACACAAAGGGTTTCGCCTATGAAAGTTGTTTCCATATTTTGAAGTCCCTGAACAACTTCAACCTACACGTACTGGATGGTTTTGAAATGTCTACCATTTCCTCGAACTCACCTATTTTACAAGCATTTCATGAAGGTGGACACTGGAATCAACTCAACATACTGATGCTGAAAATATTAATAGTTTTATAGCATTGCATGGTCAAATCTACTAGCGTTGGTATGTCAAGCTAGTTGTTAAGTTTAGATGTCAAAACACAATTCTTGATTTAGTCTACTAAAATTAGATTTCGGATATGAGAATTAGACAAGTAGGTGAGACCTTGAAGACGAAGATTGGAGTTTAATCACGCGTACATCATTACATCTTCATCGACAAAAGGTTAGTAGGAGATGTGACTTATGAACTCTTTTATTCTACTTATTCTATCATCTGAAATATTGTCGACAACATTAGTATTAATAGCTTATTGAGATGTATTCCTATATACACGACATAAGGTTGTGTTGGTATGCTTTACAAGTGTACTAAGGTTATAAAATAGTTAAGAGAAAGATTCGATACACTTTCCATCACAATAGTTTTCTTGCGAATCAATATAGAAGAATGGTGAATCTTGGAGTAATACTCTAAAGCGAGTATTGACGGATTATGGCTTAGAAGGAAACAACATCTAAGTACAAATACTGGCCCAGCCTACATATATATTACAAAGAATATCCAGTTAAGCCCTACTTGTGCACTGGCAGTTCGCGAACTAGTTCATCAAATTGGTCTCCGGGATTTCCTCATGAACTCCAAAGTGCATTTTGTACGTGAACCTAATCACGAATCAGAGCTCCGGGTTTTAGCCTGGACTTCAAGTATGGACGGTTCGCGAACCGTCTTGGCGTATATTTACGTGGTTTAACCAGAGACTCCTGAATCTCATAAACAGATGAACTAGATCTTCAACGAGAATATTCTTCGTGGTTCATCTAACGAATCTCAATAATTCAATATGATTTCAGGTGTTCATTGTTGGTGTTATTGAAAATCTGCATAGAGATCTTATACCTAACAGCCATGAGGAGAATACGATTATAACAAATATAAAGGGAGAATCAAATGTAAACAAAGCATCGAGCTCGAATAAGGACTATTTCGATATAGATTAAAGCTAATAACCATGGATAAAGTGTAGGACCAAGTATCAATAATGTAAAGTGTTTCTCTGGCTAATGCTACATGGATTATGTGCTTAAAGACCTGAGGAGAACAATTACTAACCTAGTCTCTCTCAAAATGTCCCAAGGCTTATAAAAAAATCCAACCCCTACAACTGAGCTCGAGCTCCTTTTTTATAGATCGAATTACAAGTGGGTTACAACTAATATGCCAAAATATACAATCGTGGGTATGTCAGTAGTTGTCGAGTAAGTCGGTGGACCTCGAGATGTCTTCGGAGTAGTTATTCCTTCGATGCCTTTTATTCGAGAGTGTTGATCGAGGATTACAAAATTCCTGGTGTCGAATCTGCTTCCTTCGATGTCTTCCAGACTGTCTTCCACTAAATACGCTTCTTTCCAGATATTTGATTAAGACAACTCTGTTGTCTCGGATTCTATTCCATGCTTCGCGACCCTTCACCTGCCATCCTGCTCCTGCTCTGGGATCCTGAAACGTGTATCGATGGTTTTATGCCCCCACAGTTTGCCTCTTTCCTTTTTCGAAGATTGAAGATGTTCGAAGGAGGAAACTTCTCACATTCCATTTCCTCGATACGTGTCCAGTCTTTAATTCCATAACTGACACACGTAGCCCTAAATATTTCGAAATCGTCGCCCCTTTTTACCTTTTGACCTGTTATGCCGGTTCGGACTCCCACTCTATATAAACCCACCTTCTCACTCCTTTGAGACTTTATTTTAGTCTTCGAATTTTCTTCTATGAAATTATCAATCTGCCAAACTATTTTCCGCCTTTTCCTCCTTACTTTTATTCCCCTCCTTAGATCATGGTAAGCTTTTAATATCTTCCCTTTATCTTCATGTTCTTAATTCTTATTTTGAGTTGATCTTTTCTGCTGTTGTATTTCAGGCTCCCAAGAAGAATGTTGTTCCTGAAGAACCCATTGCTCCTAAAAAGATGGTGGATCCAAGACTCCCCTGGGATTCTAGGGCCGAACGTCTTAGGTTTAATGCAAAGCTTTTTTCTTATACTGAATTTGACAGCGCCGTTCCTTTGTCCCCAGAACTCCTTATGAAATACGACTGTAATGCCGTATTATTGTCACCGGTGAGCAACTGGGTGTCGGCATTTCTATTCCTTTGTACAACCCTGCGAACCCTTTGTTTTACGAGATTTATTCCCGAATTAACCCTCATCGAGGTGTGATGCAATTGACTTGTAAATTCTATTCGGCTGATCAGCGAGTGGGTGGCTCGCTCGGAAGGTAAATCGCAATACTATAAAAAGTTTCCGAAGTGTTCGAATCCTCCTTCTTTTTGGACTGCAAATAATTTCTTTAAACATTATCGAGTCGAGATTGGGCTGAATAAATAGGCTGCTCCCTGGGGTGTTAGATTTGGGAAGGTTCAAGGGTAAATCATGTCCTTGATAATGTAGATCCTACTAGGTCGACTACGAACAGGCTACTCCGTCATTTTAGTGGTGATGTGTGGTTTACGAAGTCCGTACTCATCGAGGGTCCTATTCTTTACGACAATGCTGATGAGGAGAAGAGGTTTGAGCGCACAAGCTTCGAGGCCGGTCATGATTTTTCTGTTGTCGAGTATTTTTCAATTTACTTTCCTGAGAACGAGCAGAGGGAGTCTCAGAGAAAGATTGTCGTTTTTTAAAAACGAAGGTACATTTCTTTGTTCCTGATTTTTCATACACCTTAAATTTGCTTTCTTACCTTCACATTTTTCTCAGAAAGAGCAAGAAAAGGGGTAGGACCAAGAACAAAATGATGGTTCAAGGAAAATGAAGAGAAAAACTAAACAAGTTGATGTTGGAGAAGGGACAAGTGATCAGGTAACAAACACAACCTGCCTCAGCTATGCCCTGGGTATGAATACCTTCCTCTGTTTGTTCCCTGATAAATTGGCTACTTTTCAGCAAAGCGGAATGTTTCTGGGGTTGTTGGTGATATGAAGTTTTTCATTGGAAACCTCAAGCGCAAGAAGGTTACAAAAGCAGGTTCAACAAAGGATGGTGCTTCAAAGGAGAGTATTTCGAAGGAAGGCACTTCGAAGGGATATGCCACGAGCGCTGTTACTAAGGGTCGTACAAGGTCTGAAAAGGGCGAGAAATACTCGAAGAATGATGTCGAAGAGGTTGATAACGAAGATACCGAGGAGGATGAGGATATGTTTAACGGCCTTCGTAATCCTAAGAGGGGTAGGGCTAAGTCTCCTCCAAAACAGCCTTTGAGAAAACCTCTGCCAGAATCTTCTCGACGTGAAGATGTTGCATCGAAGAAGGTCACTGCCTATGCCTCTACCTCTGCTGTGGAGTTTAAATCAAGTCTTCATACTGCTGGTGTACATTTGGATGTTTATGGAAGTAATCAGCAGTTGATTGATGTTTCCAAATTTCGATTGACTGATCCCTCTCTTGATGGTCCTTCGATGCCTCAGGGTTTTTCTCACAGATCTTATTTCGAAGAAGAGGTAACAAAATTCATGAAAAGTTGTTCTCGAGCTGGCTCTTTTTGCCCAGGACATTGTTAACCACTTGAAGGCTTATGCCAAGAATCCTTTGAAATGTCAGCTCGATGCAGGACTTGCAAATTTTTTCGCACAAGCCTTCTCTAGGGTTTGGGATGGCAAGACTTTTGGTTCGGAATGAGCCAATCATCAGGCTTTTTTCAAAGGGGTGAGCCTTTTGCTTTTGATTGTTAAGGTATGTTTGCTTCAGCTGTTGCTAATGATGTTTTTCCTCGCAGGCTTACCATCATGGCAGGTATCTACTGAACCTATCTACATCCTAAAGGAAGGAGATTGCTCGTCTCGACGGGGAGATGGTAAGCGTCCGTCATGAGAAAGAGGATCTTAGTATTGAACTTGTGAAGCTTAGAGGTAAGACCCTTCCAATTTCGAAGCTTTTTAGGTTTTGCTTGTATTGTTGTGGAGTTGATTTTCCGTTGTTTTCGAGCAGGCAACGTGACTAACTTGGGAAAACAACTTGATGGGACTGTTCGTGAACGAGATACTTATTACGCGAATCTAAAGACTCAAACTGAGTTGGTTACGAAGCTGCAGTTAGATTTGCAGAATAAGGAAGGAGAGTGTGCCTTATTGCAGAAGAATCATGATGATATTATTAACAACAAGGTTGAGCAGATGAATCTGCTTGAGGGTAAAATTGCTTCACTGCAAGAGCATATGAAGGATGAGCCAAATAGAACAAGGCTTTTTAGCCGCATGCATACTCGTGATCCTTTTATGGAGTTTGGGATGAAACCCATATTCTACCCCAAAGGCATGGATGATCCTAATGCTGAGCTGGAGTCAGACGCCGGTTTGATTTCCCCTAAGAAGGTTCAGGTCTTGGTAAAGGATATGATATCAAGGAAAGCTGCTGGCGAGTTGAATTCCGATGAGGAGCCGAGTGATAAAGAAGATAACAAGGGTGATGATAATGAGGGTGGCGAAGAGAGTGATGGTGATGGGAGGGAAATTAAAGTGGTGGAAGAAGTAGAGGGCGAGAAACCAAAGGGAGAGGAGGAGGTAGAAACGGTGAAAGAGGCGGAGGGAGAGAATCCCATGGGTGATGATAAGAAGGTGATGGAATCCGAGGAACCGATGGGCGAGAAGCCAACAGGATAGGGTGGTGAAGTGGTGGTAGTTGAAAGTGGGGAGAATCAACGCGAGGGGGTCTAGTTGGAGTGACCAAAGAAAATGTTGAGAAGAATGCAACCACCACTGGTGGTGGTGTGATAGATGATGATGGTGGTAAAGTCACTGAACCTGCAAGTCGAAGTGTTATAGGAGATGACGAAAAATTCCCAGTGCCCTTAATGCTCAAATTAAGGACGTTTACGAGGATACTGCATAGAGGTGTTACATTCCTTCTGCAATCTTTGAAATATCCTTACTTCGAAGTGGTTGTCTTATGTCTGTTTGAAGTGGTTGTCGAAGCTTTCGATGTATTTTCTTTGTTGTTTTGAATTTGCACTGTATTGTAAACTAGATGTGCCACCGAGCACATGTCTTGTATCTTATCTTTATCTTTTAATGAAGAATGTTGTTTAGAATCTGTTGTTTCATGATCAAGTCATATGATTATTCGTAGAACTCGTGTTCAGGCACGAAGTTTACTTTGCATATTCTAAGTTCCTAAGGTTAGTTACTTAGAGTGCAACTCTAGGGCTTACTTCGATGTGGGAGGCAGTAAACCAAGCTAGTGGGGGTTGTGGATCACCCTTCCCAAAGGCTTTGAGCTACTTGCCTGATCTCAAGCGGACATGGCTATCGAGACCATAGGTACCTGGTTTGCCTCAGTACTTTGATTTTTTGAGGAGGTCCCTTGGATGCGTAACTCGCTTACCATTCCCGTGAATGTAAGCTAACTAGCTGCCTCGGGGTTCCATCCGCCCGATGTTAATCCCATTTATCATCCCCGCGGTGCCTCAAAAGAGAGGTCCCAAAGGTCGCGTGTTAGTGGGTCCAAATGCTTCTAGCTTATGTAGCTTTGATGCAAAGTACCCACCACTAACGGGGTATCTTGTGGGTAGATGACTGTGGCCCTTACAACTACATTTACCTCAGCTCTGTGCCTAACACTTGTAGGACTTTTTTAAATACAACTAATTTAATCTCAAATTCCGAGGGGGTCTCATGAGTTTAAACTCCCGTTAAAAACCCTGGCGTCATTTGGCCATACCATAATCGGTAGCTCCATCAGCTACCGAGTAGTGTTAATCCATATTCGGTAGCTCCATTAACACTATTCGGTAGATGATGAAGCTACCGATTATGGTATGGTCAAATGACAAAATGGTACGGCCAAATGACCCAAGGTTAAAAACCCATGCCCCTAAATTAGCGAGGTTATTGAAGCTGGGGCATTGTTCAAATGTGGGCGAAGGATGGAAGATCCAAATTGTGAAAATGAGAATTACAGATGCTTCCAAAATGGGTTCTAGAGCTCATCATTGGGACAACAAATTCTAGGAAATTAAACTTGGTGGACGCTGGTGATCCCCATTTAATTTCAATAAGAGCATAAGAAATTTAATTTCAATAAGAGCATAAGAAAAGATTGAAACAGTGATTTACAATTTACAACCTAAAAAATCATGAACTTGAAAAGATTTGTTTGGATTAAACACCGGAGACGCCGTCACAAGCGCAAACATCATCACCACCTTGATTGGGATCAATACTAATGCAACAACAAAAGAGACCCAACAATAACATAAAACCTGAAGCTGTTATCACTGCTGCTGCCCAATTCAAGTACTTCTGCAGGAGAAACATACCGTCGTTGTTATCGTTGTGGATGTTGTTCTTCTTCGACTACTTCTAACGCGGCACAAATCACCTTTCATCATCTCAATTCCAAAATCTAAGAACTCTGATTGCCGACACACATACTAAATTAAGGTTAGTGTATGATCCTGCAGAGAATGGAATGATAAAAGAGATTGGAGGAGCGACTATTACAGACATGCTTTTCTTCAGAACCAGCGCGTTAGTTGCTTTTATTTATAATCCTCTGCCCATATCCATCCGCACAGCACAACTATCATTCATGAAGCCAACGCAGCCAGACGGACACATAAAGTTAATTATGGGCATAAATAATGGTAAACGAAATTTGAAACAGAACAGGCTACAAAGAAGATGAGCTAGCTACTGTACTAAGAGTTGAAACGACTAGTAGTTTTCAGTATTTATGTCTTTGGCAATTGGCATGGACCATTTTTTTTATCTAAATGACTTGTTCGTCCGGTAAAAGGGATCGGTTGTCTGTCTGCATAACTTCAGGGTGGAATTTTTAATGGATGGAAATGGATTCTTTGAATTATTTTGTTGATTCATAGTTATACACACGTTATAGTTTTACGTGGATACAAAGCAGGGATGTATCGAAATCTTAACGTTATCACATTGGTGGTGCCATTAGACAAACTAAGAGAATTGTAATCAGCTGGTTGATAAAGCAATCAATCAACATGGGTCCAACCAACTTCTTGATCATGGTTGGTTTCTTAGACACTTCACTTCATTATACGTGAGCAGCATAACACAATTATACGAATCAAATATTCTTTTTCTTGACTTGACAAATCCTAGCTAACTTTGTTTGAGCGTGTTAAGCAAGTGAAAATAAATGGTTAAACGTACTCCATGCCAACAAACATTCTTAATCATGCTTGCATCATTTTTTTTCTTCCCTTAGTTCCCTTGTTTCGGAGATTGAAATAGACTCTGATTATGCCACTGTAGTTTGTTATTATTTCGACCATTGTGTTTCATTTGAACATAGTAGAAAAATGGCTAGAATTACTGCAACGCCAACCTAGGCGTCAGCATCAAAGGATTAATAAACTTCCAAGTTGGAACAAGGGTTAAGCAAAATGAGGTCTGGCAGATGTCATTGTAAAATCGCTTGGTGGTGATACCAGTGACCTGAGTTCGAAACTCATCTGCATCGGGGTTGGGGGGATTTTATTTCTTTGCCTAACTACCTGGCCTTGTAGGTAGTGGGTTTTGGTCCAACCTTTAATACAGTATAACCTTTCATATTCAAAAAAAAAAACAAAAAAAAAAACAGGAGGCCTGAGGACTTGATCTTGACTGATAATGATATCCAATGATGCTGGTTGCATCCATCGCCACATTGCCGTTGGTGGTATTGGGTAATTTATCTGAAACGGCCCAGTGTTTCCCGTGCTAGCAAAAGCAGCAGATGTATAAATGGAGTAGGATGTGTCACGAGAGGAGATGGCATGGACATTCCCTTCACCATCTTCTCCATCTTCTTAATGGCGGATGATGGGATAATAACAAACAAGCTTCGTCAGAAACAATATTTGTTAGAGATCAATAAGCTTCGTCAGAATACTTAATGATGGTTGATTGAAACAATCAAGAAGATAACCATA
>JAJJMA010234275.1:0-22835 GCA_023529015.1 Papaver nudicaule
GAGCTGGGTTAAATGACCATGTTTGGGATGTTCTAAACAAAACCAAACAAATTAACCTACTGCACAAGTCAGACATGTTAGGATCCATTTCTTGCCGTGCCGTGTGCCCATATTCCTTGCCGTGTGACAAAGCAAATTCTTTTGTGCTAGCAAAAATGGAAAAGTGTGCAAGCCTTTCCTTAAAATTTAAAATGACAAACTTCTAAAATAGCTTTGTAAAATGTTGCTTACGATAACAATTTTTTCTTTTTTTTTCCTAACTTTATTTTTTTTTTATAGAAAGCTGAGGTAAGCCTCATTCATTAATTTTTTTCATGAGGATTACATGGGTTTGTCGACTGAATTATTAAGATTACAACCATTACAACTGATATTGATTTTAAGCTACCACTATTGTCTCTTAGAGCTCTCAATAGATCCGATAATTCGACCACCAAAACCATATTCAAAAGCCTGAGCTGGGTTAAATGACCATGTTTGGGATGTTCTAAACAAAACCAAAAAAATTAACCTACTGCACAAGTCGGACATGTTAGGATAAGCAATTGATCATTCCGTTTCTCAAGGGATTTCAATTTTAACTTAAATGGCCATGTTTGGATTGTTAAAAACAATACCAAATAATTTAACCACCCTACACAAAGCAGAGAACTTAGGATGAGCAAATGATCCATCCATTTATCGAAGTATTATCTAAAGTAACAAAATAAAACTAAACTAACAAGCTTAACTAAAGTGACAGGAAGTAACAAATCCGGTCGAATCTGTCTGAGGTGATCTGAAATGATGTGAATCGGTCTGTAACGGTCCGGATCGATGCCTGAATCGGTGTCTGAGTATTAGTGATTAATGTGATTGTTGTTGTTGTGATTGCAATGATTGTTGTTGCTGTTGTTGTCGATGTTGTAAAACCCAATACTATGTTAACCCAAATCAAAAACAGATTTAATGATATAAACATTACTAGAACATAAAATATATCGGAAACAAAACCAGGTCTACCATTTAAATCTACAACTAGCTGGTTTATTGTGTTGTCATGTTGAACTTGAACTTGAAGTGGGTTGTTGTAATTTTTTTGGTGCAGGTGAAGCTTTCATCAAAGATGAAGATGATCTTCTGATAGTAGAACTGCACTCACTAATCGCAAGCAACATCACAAAATGATATTCGCAAACAAGAAAAATATAGCAAATGGAAAATGAAGAAACTGAAACCCTAGATCTAGAGGTTTCAATTCGAAAAAAACAGGAGACTAATATAACTAATCCTTAAATCAGAATTACAAGGAGTTTGTAATAGAGAAAGAGGATTGATTTAAGGTTGGTTGGCTCAGAGCCTAAAGGGTTCAGTTCTTTTGGGTTTTTATCGCCAGAGAAAAAGGAGGAAAGATAAATGTAGTGAAGTAATACAATCGTCAGTTCTTTTGTGATACACAGTCTGGGTGACGAATGGCTGGCAGTGCGGCCTATCAGGGCCGGTCCTGGCGGTAAAGCAGGACAAGCCCCACTTTTGGGCATCCAAGTTTTGGGGGCATAAAAATATATAGTTATGTTTTGGAGTTATATCAAAGAAAATGAAAGTACAGGGATTTAAAGTGGGGGTTTTATTAAAAAAAGTAGGAAATATGAGGACCAATTCATCCACTCGGTTACTAACCCTATCAAATTCGTAAACAGTTGATAACAATGTTAGTGCATCATACTTCGTGTTCATTTTACACCATTTTTACAGCATGACTTGTTTCACTTATGGTTCATGTGGTAACCGAGACGAACCTGACTCTCTGACAACTTAACCATAATTTGTGGTTTTTACTATTTACACCCATCAAAGATGGTGACACCCTTTCCTTTGATTTGTCGGTTAATTAACTACTACGATGTAATAATTTTGGGATCCAAATCTAATTACCTTGTTTAATCTTCGATCGTCAATGTTACGAGCGAGATCGAATGGTTTAGCTATGATAGCTACTGAAATAGCGATAGCTATTGAAATAGCGATAGCTGAAAAAGTAGATTACAAGTCTATTATTAGAGAGTTTGCGTCTAAAAATACGCGAAGGGCGGAAATATTTCGAAGAACTTTGTAAGTTTTTTCTTTTTGTGCTTGAAATAACAAATTTTTCTATTAGATTCTTCGGGGCCAAAAATTCCGAGGAACGACACTGGGGCCTATCCAGCTAGGTGGGTCCGCTTGGGATGGTGGGATCATCTTTTTGCATATGTCAGAAAGAAAGCACTCTTGATATGAGAGAAAGCTATGGGAGGGCAGAAAGAGGCGGTGAGACGAAAGTGATGCGAATGTCCAACTTTGAGTCTGATCATTTCTAATCATAAATCATGAAACCCCACCTTTAATTTTATCTTTCTTTCTCGCAATCAGCTTTCAATTTCTGATTATCAGTATCTATAACCTCTAATTTAGGTTCCGTTACACCTAGGGTTTGATTTAGTTAGTTTTGCAAATCCTCCCGTATTTCAAGCCTTCAATCCAACCTCTAATCTACTAGTTCCAGTTTCGGTGTTGATCTTGTTGTTCTATCACTATCGGTGGTTGTCGGTAGCTGTAGTTGGCTTCTATTTGCATTGGTGCTTTACCAAAAGATAAAAGCTTAATTCCTTTCACCTTAATTAGTTGATGTCTTTCTATCGTTTCGATTCTCCTGTTTCGTTTCCCCTTTGTTTGGTTTCCCTTGTATGATTTCTCTTTGTTGAGATTTCCATGTCCTCGCGTCTAATTTCGTTTCTGTTTGTTGGATTAGATTAGGTGTTTTGACTCAGTGGTGTTGGCTTATGCTAGTTGGTTCTGGGTGCTGCAATTGTTTCTCATCTGTCTAGTACTAGAAGGCATTTGTTCTTTGCTTCTGCAAAGCTTAGCTTTTTACACCTCTTAGGCAACATGAAGTTTCTTTCTTGGAATACCCAGGGTTATAACAGTCCTAAAACTAGTAATCATCTTAAATTCCTTTTAGAAAAATATAAACCTGATGTAGTGTTTCTATCTGAGACAAAAATGGGTCTGCAAAAAATGGAAACTACTGTTAAGAAATTACAGTTTAGGGATTGGGTCGAGATCAGGGGGTCAGTTAGTTGCGTGGAATAGCAATGTTGATGCTCGCCTAGTGGGTATTGCTTTCATATTATTACAGTTGTCGTTACACTTCAAGGCAATCTGTGTTACATTTCCTGCATGTATGGTGCTTTAAATGCTGCTGGCAAGTGTTTTCAGTGGGATCATATTCAAGAACTTAGTGAACAACTTAAAGGTCCCTGGATGTTGATAGGTGATATGAACTTTGTATTAGACTCTACAGAGAAAGAGGGTGGCAATGAAGTTTCATCTAGTGCGTTTGCTGTTATTCAGAATGTCATTCAACATGTTGGTTTTCTGGACTTAAAATACATAGGAGATCCTTTTACTTGGTCTAATATGAGAGAAGGATATTAGGGAAAGGATTGACAGAACACTTGTTAATATTGATTGGTTTCAGATATTTCCGGATGTTGTTGTTCATCATTTGACTAGAGTGGCTTCTGATCATAATCCTCTATTGGTGGATCTAAACCCTTTAGCAATTAGACAAAATAAACCATACAAATACTTTAGGGGTTGGAGGGAACATAAGGAGTACAATGTATTCTTTGAAAATGCTTGGCATGTGAATAGTGTGAAGTCTGATCATGATGTATTGCATACTTTACGAAATTTGTCTGCTGACTTTAAATTCTGGAATAAACATGTTTTCAAGAACATTTTCAAAAATAAGGAACTGATTTGGAAGAAAATAGATAAAGAAATTGCTAAACCAACACTAGAAAATCTTGAAAATGAGCTTGAGACATGGAATAAGATAGAAACTATATATTGGCAGGAAATCAGTAGAGATAAATTCTTTAAGGAGCATGATAGATGTACCAAGTATTTTCATGTTGTAGCCTCAAATAGAAAAAGACATAACTCGATTCACACCCTTAGGGAGGAATCTGGGTTATGGATAGAAGGTAAGGATCAGCTTGACTTGCTTCTTCGAAATCATTTTGCTAGTATCAGCACTAATTCTGGTAATACAATAGACCATGTTTTTGAGACCATTCTTCGTAGTGTAATTTCGGAAGAGGATAACGAGGAGTTGACTTGTATTCCTTCCTACGATGAGATAAAGAATGTTCTTTTTCAAATGAATCCTTGGGGATCACCGGGTCATGATGGTTATCCGCCAGGATTCTTCAAACTCATTGGGGTACAGTTGGAGAGGGAGTGGTTCAATTGGTGACTAAATTCTTTGAAACGGGGAAGATACCTGATGGTCTAAATGATTCCTTTATAACCTTGATTCGTAAGACAGAAACTCCTGTGGTACCAGCTGACTTTTGACCAATTAGTCTTAGCAATGCCTTATATAAGCTTATTTCTAAGATTTTGGCGACCTGCTTAAAAAAGGTTCTAGATAAATTTGTATCCCCAAATCAGTCAGCCTTTATACCTAAACGACAAATAGTAGACAATGTTATCATCGCACATGAAATTTTACATAGCATGAGGACCAGTCAATCTAGAAAGGGTTATTTAGCTTTGAAATTAGACTTATCCAAAGCGTTTGACAAAATGGAATGGAACATCATTATACATGTTTTAAAAAATTTGGGTTTTGTCAAAAATGGTGTGACTGGATTTATGAATGCATTTCTACTGTTAGTTCTACTGTCTTGCTTAATGGGGTGCCGGGTTTGAAATTTCAACCTTCTAGGGGTCTTAGGCAAGGAGACCCCTTGTCGCCATATTTGTTTATTACTGCTCTTGAAGGGCTGTCTAGGATGTTTCTATATGCTGAAAGCGTAAAGCAGTTTGCGGGTATTAGTATCAACAAGAACTGTCCATCTATCTATCATTTACTGTTTGCTGATGATTGCTTTATTTTTTGCAAAGCTGACATTGTTGTGGTTAGGAAGATGATGAGCATTTTGGAGTATCCTCTGGTCAGACTATCAATTACCATAAATCAGGGGTATATTTTAGTAAGAAAGTTCATGGTAAGCATGCTAAGATTTTAGCTAAAATGTTGAAGGTTAAAAGGATATCCAAGGATGAGAAATGTTTAGGGACTCCACTGTTTTTCAATATAAACAAGGCTTTAAACTTTGAACCGTTGCTTGATAGAGCCTATAAGACTTTAAATGGTTGGAAGGCAAAACTTTTGTCTCAAGCGGGTAGGACTGTGCTAATAAATTCTACTTTATCTGCTTTTCCTACTTATCAAATGCAATGCTTTCATTTCCTTACTGAAGTTTTAGATGAGTTTGATAATTTACAACATGATTTTTGGTGGAATAAAGACAACCCCAATAGGGCGTATTATGCTAAGGCTTGGCCCAAAATTTGTTGCTCTAAAGCTAGTGGTGGGATAGGTATCAGAAACCCACAACGAGTCAATTTGTCACTTTTGTCTAAATTAGCATGGAGAATGCTCTCAAATCCAACTGAGTTATGGGTGCGTATTCTTAAAGGAAAATATTTTCCTAAATCACATCCTTTTCATAAACATAGAACTAGCAATATATCTTGGATTTGGAATAGCATTAAAAAAGGGTTAGATGTAATTAAAAAGAATAGCATTTGGGAGATTGGGAGTGGTTCAACTGTTCACATAGCAAAAGACAATTGGATTCCAGATGTTGGATGTATTTCTGATTGGCAGCATGATAATATTTCTTATGTTTCGGATCTCATTGGTGAGGATGGTAGTTGGAATGTACCTCTCATTAACAGTGTGTTTATCCCTGACATTGCTAGACGTATTACATCTATTTATTTTAATGTTAACAACCAAGACCAGCTGAGATGGTTAGGGAACAAAAATGGTGAGTTTAATACTAAGTCTGCTTATCGGATAATCTCGAATGAGAACTACAGCAACAATAATAAATTGTGGTTGATATGGCGTTTGAATCTGATTCCTAGAATTAAGTTATTTGTTTGGAAAATGACTGCAGGAGTGTTATCACTTCGAGCTAAAATGCATAGGGTTCTAAAGCATGTAGACCCCTGCTGTGTTCTTTGTAACAACTCGCATATGGAAACTTCTGCGCATTGTTTCATTACTTGTGATTTTACTAGAGCAGTTTGGTTTGGGTTAGGAATTTCGATACCTACTTATAATGGGGATTTCCTTGATTGGGTTAGATCTTGGTTTGTTTCACCTTTTACTGAAAGGAAGGAGCTGTTTAGAATCATATGTTGGTGCATTTGGAAGTACAGAAACTCTGTTATTTTTAGTAGTGTTAAACCGAACCCAGTCGATTGTATTCACATGGTTAGAAAGTTTATTGCAGAGTGGGAATATGTTAGCAAAGTTGATTTGCAAAACCAGAAACAGAAACCTAAAAATATACAGGGTACTCAAGTGCAAAGATTATGGCGATTAAATGAAATTTTTGTTGATGCTTCCTTTGATAGTAATGATGGTTCTTATGGAATTGGGATGATTCATTGGATGAACAATCAAATATCTGACATCAAGATTTTTTCAGGGATCACCACCAGCGCCTCATGTGCAGAAGCAATAGGGATTCAGAAAGCGACGGAGTGGGCTTTGGAGATGCATACCAGTGAGATTAAAATTACAACGGACAGTAAAGATGCAGCTACATTTCTGAATGGTAACCATATTTCAGTGAATTGGCAAACAAAAACAATATTATGCGATGTTAAAAAAATTGTTAGAAATGTTAGTAAATATGAAGTATGTATGTAAACAGAGATGTTAATGATCCATCCAGCAGACAGACTAGCCAAATGGAGTCGATCCAAGAAACCTTTTTTTGTTACTAATAACCCCCAACAATCTCTTTTGAAATGTAAAGTGATGGATGGCCTTGTTAATGGCTATAACATTATGCTGTATAACTTTTAATTGTTAATATATTACCCTTTTTATTAAGAAAAAAAATAATAAATAAAGAAAAAGACAGACATGTTTGACACGTTTTTCCGCGACCCAACTGGAATGCATTCCCATTGATAATCGTTAATCAAACCAGCTGTACACCTACCAAGATATAATTTAGTCTTCATCTTCCACCAAGATTCTTGGTAGCTTAATTAATGGGAATTTATATTAGTAACGTGGCTCTGTCAGGTTATATTTAATGTGTTAATCGTGTTTCACATGAACTAAACTTTGACTTTGCAGATGGTATATAGATAGATAGATAGATTCACATATGTGTGTCCAGAAGTGAATAACATATGCACAAACAAATCTGTCCTACTGTAGCTTTAGCTTCTCAGATCTAATTTCTTTTCTCTTGTTTCAAAAACATGGCAGCACCACCAGCAGCAACTGATGAATACCTTAGATCCAGCAATGATGCATACTACAGCAGTAATGAACCAGCTATCGCGCGTCAAGAGAATTGTCAAGGTACTGATCTCTAATTAACTAGTTTCGATCCTTGTAAGTATAGTATAGTACTAGGAATTTGAAATTTCACTGAATTTCGCTTATCTAATGGACTTTTTACTAGGATTTGGCGATTCATCTTTTAGTGACTATACTGTGTATGCACCACTGTACAAAGCCATATTTCACAATGACTGGGAAACGGCAAAAGCATACCTGAAGCACAATCCAAATGCAGTGAGTGCAAGACTAACATCGACAGGAGACACAGCTCTTCATATTGCTGCTGTAACTGGAAGAGTTCACCTTGTCAAAGAATTAGTACAACTGATGCCTACCGAAGCATTAGAAATAACAACCTATGGAGGTGTTACTGCTCTCTCTCAAACAGCAGTAACAGGATCCATAGAAATTGCTAAGCTCATGGTTGAAAAGAATAAAAATTTGTTGCGGATTAAAAATTCATACAATTTTGTTCCACTTGTTGTCTCTGCAATTAATGGCAACGAGGTTTTGTTGCGATACCTTTACTCAGAGACACCTAAGGAGGAACTAGATCCCAGAGCTGGTATAAATGGTGCTGCATTTCTAACATCTTTAATTATGGCCGACATATATGGTAAGATACATAAGTACAACAATATTGTTTGCTAATTTTAGTACCACTGTTTTGACTAGTTAACTGTTTTGAATGGAAAGTTGGACAGTTAGGGCAGACTACCAAGATCTGGATTGCTGGGGCAGATCCCCAAATTGCAGCTTTGATTTTGGGGCACATTCCCCATTTTCCCATTTACCTTATTCTCATGATTGGGCTTCTGTATGTAGATGTTGCTTTGGATGTACTACAACGGTACCCCAAACTGGCGACTTCTCCAGATACCGAAGGAATGACTATCATCAACATGTTATCTATAAAACCTTCTGCATTCCCTAGTGGAAATCGATATGGATTTTGGCAGCAGCTCATTTATACATGTTAGCCTCTCTCTCTCTCTGAAGCTTGTGGATGAATTAAGTACTGTGTATCACACATTTATAGGTTTAATGCACCAGTCACTACCACTCTAAATTGCATCAGGCTGCACCCTCAATTGAGGAGGCATCAGGGATGCAATTAATACATTTTTTTTTTATATATAGTGTTCATTAATTGTCAGGTTGTTTTACCTTACAATCTCTTTTTCATCCCATTACATATTCACATTCGCATTTTCTAGGTATCCCCGTTGAGCTTGAGCATTTGGTTCGAGATGTTGAAAGGGACGAGTTGCAGAAGTTCAGCCAAGGTGCACTTCATGGTTAACCCCCCCTTTTATAATTAGCTATCTGGCTTCTTGAATTATTAAGATATATATCCAGCTCGTAACCTATCCGTCTTTTTGTGGCAGTTAGAGAGCATGGACTTGTATGGAAAGCTCTCAAACTACTAGGTATGTATGTATGTGTTATACTCCCTCCGTTTCAAAAAAAAAAAAAAAAGTCAGTTAGACTTTTTCTTAAAAATTAGGAAACTTAATTAAACTAAAAATATTTGACTTAAATTTTTTTTTTATGATTGGTTTATCGTTGACATGTGTCATGGGTTAAAAAAGAAAAAACAAGTTTAAATCAAATATTTTTAGTTTAATTAAGTTCCCTAATTTTCCTAGTTTTTTTGGGGACTATGGTGATTTAATGGGGGCTGTGGTCCTCCAAAAATCGTCATGGTTTCCCTCTTTGTACTATGACGACTTGTGTAAATCGTCACGGTTTTTGTTTTCTACTGTGACAATTTTTGGAGGACCACAGTCCCCATTAAATCATCACAGCCCCCAAAAAACCAGGCTAATTTTTAGGAAAAAGTTGAAAAAGTCAAACTGGCCTATTTTTTGGAAACAAAGGAAGTAGTATTTAGTATGTTTGTTGTTCTAGTATTTAGTATATGCACCACCTTGGCATTCTCTTTTCGTACCAATTATACACTTACAACTCGAAGTGGCTCTAACTGATTTTATGCATATGTGTGTATTTAGTTCCAGGCGTAAGGCAGATACATGAAAAGAAAGTGATACATGTACAAGCCCTTGAGCTGGTCAAAGTTATCTGTCCGCAGTTATCCAACTTGACTGATCCACAACTTATAGAGGCTGGAGCACTTAGTTCAATACTGAATACAGCAAATTTTGGGATTATTGAGTACTTCAAAGAGCTAATTAACTCAAGTCCATTTCTGATAACTGCTGAGAATATGAACGGGGCAGGTTTAATGCAAATTGCCGTTATGAATAGGCAAGAGAAAATATATAACTTCATGTCGCAGATGGGTCAAAAGAATCAAATGGCTGCTGGTAAAGATAATTTTGGACACAACATATTACATTTTGCTGGAGTTTTGGCACCACCATTTCAGCTTGATAAGGTGTCCGGCGCTGCTCTTCAAATGCAGAGGGAAATACAATGGTTCCAGGTTCGATTGTTTACTCTTTTAAGTTCATTGATAGTCTTTGATGGGAAACTTGTGATATTTCTTGATTGCTGTCATTAAATCCAATGTTCGTCTTCAAAATTTGAGATTTATAGCTAGTAGACTTTTAGATTTTTATATCCAGAATAAATGAGATGTTGCATGCCTAGATAAAACATTAGCTTGCATTTTTACATACAAAGCTGGTCTTTTGTATAGGAAGTGGAGAAAATGGCACAACCAAAATACAGACAGATGTCAAACAATGATGGCAAAAAACCTAGAGATGTATTTCGAGAAGAACATAAAGCATTGGTAAAAGAAGGAGAAGCTTGGATGAAGGAAACGTCACAAGCCTGTATGGTCGTTTCAACTCTAATTGCCACGGTCATGTTTGCAGCTGTTTTCACAGTACCGGGTGGAAATAATGGAGATACAGGAACCCCTGTCTTCTTAAAAACAAGGACTTTTTACGTCTTTATGATATGTGATGCAATTTCACTTTTCGCATCATGCACATCAATTTTGATGTTCTTTTCGATATTAACAGCACGATACAGTGAAAAGGATTTCTTGAAATCCTTACCACAGAAGTTGATTCTTGGTCTTGCGTCTCTCTTTATCTCGATAGCAACTATGATGGGAGCATTCGGAGCAACCCTTATAATCGTTCTAAATGGAACCGTTACCTGGGCTTACATTCCTGTGACCTTTTTGGCGAGTGTCCCAGTCCTCTTATTTGGTATGTTGCAATTCCCTCTTTTTGTTGACATAATACGCTCTACCTATGGTAAGGGTATTTTTCTGAAGCACACGAATCTAAGATAAACGAAAAGTGAGGAGAGCAATATAGATCATGGTGGTTATGTAGAATTGAAGAGAAGATATGCTGTGCGCCTTAGTTTGTTTCTTATCTATAAATTTGAACAATTTCAAAATGTAAGTTTTTTTTGTTATGTTTTATCTTAAACGATTAATGAATTTCAAAGTTATTGCTATCAAGTTGTTATTTTCCTTGATGAGATATCTCTTTTGGTCTTATTAAAGCAAGCATTGTGGTATAGCACACCATGTAGAGAAATTCAACCGCTTTGGCTTTGGGGGCAGATTTCTCTACATTGTAAAGGAACCTTCTCTAGGAAATTTGGTTTCCGCTGATGCAGAGACTGGGTTTTCGATTTTTCTACTTTTGTAAGAATCAAGTTTTTGTTTTATTGGTTGGTCACCCTGAATCCCCTTATTACTCCCTTTTGTTGCTCGCGCTGCCATGATGCAAGAGATGATGATGAGGCTGGTGATGAAGTGAGTGATGACTTGGGATCAACTGATTCACCGGATTTGGTTACTCCACCTGTTAAGAAAACTAAAGCAAAAAAAGAAGAAGAAGAAGAACAACAAAACTGGTCTTAAGCAGCCAGAAATCACTGATGTTTCTTAATGCGGATCTTCTATTGGAATCTCAATGGTCTGGCTAAATCCGAAGTCAGACTTGAGCTTTGGGATATGGCGATGGAGCAGAAACCTGAAATAGTCAATGCTTTGGTGTAAGAGTGATACAATCAAACAGTTAGGCTTGCCTGGCTATAGTTTTGATTGCATTAACAATGAAACTTGTTGCAATGCGGTAAGAGTAATATTTGGATTCTTTGGGATCAAAATTTAAACCTACTGTGATAAGTATGGATAAGCAAGTCATTACGATTATGCATGTAGGAATTTACATCAGTGTGGTTCATGCAAGTGTGTTTCGTGTGATTAGAAGGAAATTATGGGATGTGTTGGGAGTTGGTGGTATGACTGCTCCTTGGGCTGTACTAGGTGACTTCAACATTGTCTTAAGGCATGATGAAAGGAAGGGTGGTAGGCCTGTGAACCCTAACAATATTGATGAATTTAGAGGATGGATTGAAGCTAATGATCTGTTTGAACCTGCTTTTATAGGAAAGAAGTTTACTTTTACCAATAGACAAGCTGGTGAAAAGAGAATGGTGGAGAGAATTGATCGTGTCATGTCAATGAAGCTTGGTTGAATTGATTCTGTAATTGGCGTTATAAGGTCTATTCTAGATACATGTCAGAACACTCGCCTCTGAGTGGTTTTAGTGTGTTCACAGAGAAGCCTAGGAATGCGCCATTTCGAATTCAGCATATGTTTGGTTCAAGCATGATGGTTTTCTGCAATTTGTGATGGATAACTGGTCTTTGCCTATTGATGAAAGTATAGGGGTTTTATCTTCATGGCTAAACTAAAAAGATTGAAGTTAGCTTTGATAAGATGGAACAAAGAAGTTTTTGGGAATATATATGTTAGATTAAGGCATTGTGAGATGAAGTTTGAGATAGACGAAGCAACCTCTGACCGTGATCCCAATAATGTGGAGCTGTTTGAGGTTATGAAAGAGTCTGGTAAGCGGACAATTGAGGCAAGAACTGAACTGGCTACAATGCTAAGACAGAAATCTCGAGAAACGTGGATTCTGGATGGTGGTAGTAATACTGTGTACTTCCATAAAGCATTAAGATTAGAAGAGCACAGAACTTAATAACTGAACTGGTCAGTGATACTGGTGACGTTTTTAGTGATAAGGAAGAGTTGAAGGAGCATATTGTGTCGTACTACAAGGACAAGTTTAATATTTCAGAGGTGGATAATGCGTGTGTTATATGATAGAGGTGGGCTGGTTGAGTTGTTTGATTATACTTGTGAACGATTGACTGATGAAGAGTGTACCAGGATGGATGCAATACCTGATTTGGATGAAATTAAAGCTGTTGTGTTTGATCTGGGAGCTGAAAGCGCCCCAGGGCCTGATGGATTTACTGGCATTTTCTTTAGAAAGTGCAGGGATATTATACAACATGATTTAACTAACTCTCTTTTGTTTCTTTGGCAGCGCCAATTTATTTCTAATGGTATGAACTCGAGTTTTCTCGTAATCATTCCTAAGGATAAAGGGGCAAATAATTTGAAGAAGTTTAGGCCAATAGGCTTGAGCAACTTTTATTTCAAAATCATCACTAAAATCTTGGCAACAAGGCTTGGTGGCGTTTTGGAGAAATTTATCTCTGAAGAACAAGTTGCTTTCATGAAGGGGAGAAATATTCATGAGAATATATGCTTGGCGTCTGAGTTGATCACTGACCTGGAAGAAAGAAGAGACAAAGGCAATGTAGGACTTAAGCTTGATATTGCTCAGGCTTTTGATACTGTAAGCTGGGAATTCATTATTGAAGTGTTCAAGAGATATGGCTTTTCTGATATGTGGTGTGATTGGATTCTGAAGATTGTGCAATCTGCTAGGATCTCTGTGATGGTAAATGGCGGACCTGTGTGTTTCTTTGGTTTTAATCGTGGATTAAGGGTGACCCTCTTTCTCCTTTATTTTTTGTGCTCATTGAGGATGTTCTCTCTAGAAACATTGAGAAGTTATTTAAAACTCGTCAGATGGAGTTTATGGTTACAAGAAAAGATGTTTCACCCACTCACCTTTTGTTTGCAGATGACATTCTTGTCTTTTGCAAATGTAAGATGAGTACCCTTAGAAATCTGTTTGAATAACTGGAGAAATACGAAAGGTTTTCAGGTCAGAGAATAAACAGATCTAAAAGTAAGCTCTACTTTGGTGGTGCGAATGAGAACAGGCGTGATAAAATATCTAGCAGGCTAGGAATTGAAGTGGCCACCTTCCCTTATAAATACCTAGGAGTTCATCTATGCCTTGGTGCAGTACGTGATATCCATGTGAAAGATGTGGTTGATAAGATCATTGATCAGTTAAGTGTGTGGAAATGTGGGATGTTATCTTTTGAAGACAAGGTTATCTTAGTGCGACATGTAATATCAAGCTACTTTACAGGTGGCCAAGAGGGATGCTAAAGAAGTGCGAAACTGCAATCAAGAATTTTCTATGGACTAGTGATTCTGAGAAGAAGAAGACGTTTGTAGTAGCCTTTGACAAAGTGTGCAGTCCTCAATCACATGGTGGTTTGGGAATTACGCAGTTGGAGGTGATAAACAAAGCTATGTTAATGAAATTATGGTGGAATATCAATACTTCTACAAAGAAATGGGCTAGGTTCATGCAAGTTAAGCTCTTGAGGGGGAATGGTGATAATTATATACAAACTACGCTCTTCTATACGTGGTGGTATGAGATGGATTTATGAGGAGGTGGAGTTGCATACAAGAGTGTTGGTTAGCAATGGTCAAGACACTTCATTGTTTTATGATAAATGGCTAGGGCTAAGAACCCCGGCAGACATGTTAAGGCTACCAAAACAAGCCAGAGATACGCATATTGGGCGTGTTAACGCTATCATCACTGCTGACGGAGAGTGGGATTTCAGAGAGAACCACGTTACTGCAATTCACGGCGCAGGTATAAATCTGGTTGATATTCCTAAGCCAGTTCTGGAGGAGAAGGATAAAAGGGTGTGGACTCTAGAGAACGATGGTAAGTTTACCACGAAATCAGCTAGGATTTACTTGCGAGAAAAGATGGGAGTTTACCCAGTCGAGATGGAAGAGGATAATTTGATATGGCGTAGATGTGTGCATCCCACATATGCTGCTAATTACTGGAAGCTAATACATGAAACCTGTTGTACGACAGATGAGAGGGTGGCATGGTTGAGACAAGTTGTTTACATGTCAATTTGTCTTAATTTTAATCGAGACAAGGAGAGCTTAAAACATCTGATGTGGGATTCTGCTTTTGCCCAAAGAGCTTATGACTGGCTCGAGTCAATTTTCAACATTATGCCTGATAGAAGTATGGTGACAACATGGACTAATTCTGAGGGTAAGAGTATGATGGTGCGTGAACTATGGATGGTGGCTAACATCACAGTGAGGGTGGAATTATGGCGTAAAATAAATCTAATGAATATGGACAACAAGAAGATCCATTGGCTTAAGTTCAAAGCTAGAGTATTTAGCATTATTTCAACTAATTCAATCAGATTGAAGAGCAGTATGTATAATACAATAGATGATAAAAGGATTGATGATTTCTTCGGGATGAAACACAAGGATTACATGCAAAGCATCCCAATTGAATGCGAGTTTATACCACCATATTTGGACGAGTTGTTGATTTGCTGCGATAATGCAACAACAGACAACCCAGGTCCTTTTAGCGCTGGTGTGGTAGCTAGAAATGCTGCTTCAAATGTACTTGGTGCTCTAAGCGTGGGCCTTGGCTTAAGCACTAACTATATGGCTGAGGTGTATGCAGTTATTTATGGTTTGGAATGGGCCAAGAGATGGCCATACTTGAAGGTGAGGGTTAGATCAGACTCTGCAGGCGTAATGAGTTCGTTTAACAATGGCTCTGTGCCATGGTGTTTGCAGCTTAGGTAGATGGCGTTGAGGATGCACTACCAACAGATCAAGTTTGAGCACGCTTATAGGGAGGTGAATTTTGCAGCCGATACAATGGCCAAGAGAGCTAAGGGGTTGAATACTGATTAACATGATGCCTATATTGGCAGCCAGAGTTTTTAGTTAACGAAGAATGGCCAGGCCACTATTACTACAGGTTCTAAATGGCCTACTTGGTTTTTATTTGTTGTGTAATGGCTAAGGCCAACTTTCGAATTCTGGTGGCCTGCTAGGCATGTCTAGCAGGACATGCTTGCACTTTGTTTTCTTTTTGCTTTTTTGCTCTAATAAAATGGGACCCCTTTAGCAAAAAATAAAAAATGATTGTTCGCGCTGCCAATGGGAGAGAGTGAAGAACTTGATGATGCTGACGACGGGTTTAGAACTCTTGAAAAGCAAATACCAGTGTAACATAAATGCCCAGCAGTACTAATCAAACCTAAACCGCCAGTACCATTCTTAACAAGAAAAAGAAAACTAAGTAATGTCAAATTTAACCCCATTAACCTACCATCAAGGCTCTGACTACTCAAGGCTACAAGTTAGGCTCCATCGAATGCAACAGCCTATTCCATGGCACTCAGGGTTCCAAAAAGTTACAGGTTGATCTCATCTGATTGAAACGGTTTATTCCATGACACTTAAGGCTCAGAGAGGTTACCAGAAGAAGTTTGAGAATGAACACCGGATACATTAACAATCAAGGAACCTGAAAAATTATTGGGAATACTTTAGGTCCTCTGAGTGCACGTCTATGTTCAGCATTCTTGAAAGAGGGATTCCTAAAAGCACGGGCTATGGGTAGAGTGCAAAAGCACTCTATCTCTTTTATTTTGGTAGAGAGACTAAGTGAAAGAGGAAAAAATTGACCGTGGAGATTAAATAACAAGTGTCTAAGCGGCTGATGTTCAGCCGCTTGGAAAAAAAACGGCTAAACTTTAACCGCTTTATTATTTTAATATTTTAGTTATGGAAGGCTAAAGTTTAGCGGTTCATATAGGATTAATATTAAAAGAACAACTATAAAAACAAACGGACCCCGCTTAAAAGTAATAAACAGATGATTAGTTTTATTTTAAAAAGAAATTGGGACCCTCGTTTAAATATGAAAACCTTATAAACGGCTAATCTTTGGCCGTTTTACATGTTTTTCTTTGAACGGCTAAACTTTAGCCGCTTAAGGTACTTTTTCACCCACTCTTTCATATGCAAGAGTACCAGATAGACTTTGGGGTGAAAGGGGGTCATACCCATAGTAGAGTCAAATTTGCCCATTTGATCCTACTCTTTCGTTTTAAAAATCCCTTAGCCCTTGCTCTAAATGCATGTCCTATACCATACCATCGTGTACGCTCATCATTCTCTTATGCTAGTTCTGCAAACAGTATTGGGCTTCTAGCTTTTTCTTTTCTTTAATGTTATGGTGATCAATGAAATTAGTAGATTATGTTAATGTTGTCACATTTTCTATTAGTCGGAGAAGTCAGATAAAATTAAAATCTTGTATAAAGTACTTAGGTTACGTTATGAGTCGTGATATCATGTGTGCATAGCAGCAAATATGAACTTGCACCTTTTAGCCCTTGGATCAGTAATCCTACGACTCAGCTGAGTGAAAAAGGAATAAAAAGAAAAGAGAGAGAAAAAAGGATAGAGAGTTATCTTCACCGCCGGAATCTGATCCAACCGCTGAGAGGTGCGAGTTCATTTTTCTTAGTGTGCTCGCGTCCGCGTGATAGCACCACTCCTTAGGTTATTAAGTTTCTCACGCCAACCTTAACTAGTATTTTCTTGACGCCTGAAAACAACAACAAACCCCTTTCGGGGTTGAATTCACTTAGGCTGCGTTTGGCACCAATGGAATTGGAATTATAGGTAGTTTCAATGACCTAGAATTCCAACTACCTTCAGTTCCAACTACCTCCTGTCTAATATAGGTGTTTGGCATGACAATTAAATGGATGGAAAATTTGAATGGAAATCTAATTCTTTGTGTTTGGCATGCGATGGAATTGGTGAAATTCAAAAATCAGTTTTACAAATTTGATGACTTATTTGTTAGTTTATAGGTACATAAGACTGGACTTTTAGTTTTAACACTGAAAATATCCCTGCAAGTGACTACAATTTAGTTAGAACATAGAATCACACACGTAAATACGACTATCCATAATATATATATTGATCGTGATAATTTGTTCAACATAAGTCATTGATATTTTGGCGGCATTTCTGCTAGTGTACATTACAAATATACACGAACTACTAATACATGAGACTTCTACTCATCCATTTTTTAGGCGACATTTCTGCAAGTTCCAAACAGTCTTCTACTGCCATCCATAACTACAAAACATTCTGGGAATCACGATGTGATGCTGCTGGTGTTCCAAGTCATTCACCTGCAAAAGAGGTAAATTAGTGAGAAAACTTGGTTCATAAAGCCACTTGGGGAATTGAATTGAAATGGTGGTCTGAGAATGATACTAATAAGGTAGCAAACAAACAAGGTATCTATCTACCTTGTTATACCTAACAACAGGACTTTCAGAAGCTAAGCTATTGTTAATCTTTATAGAAACCATGAACTTTCAAGCAACTATATTCAATGAAAGCACTACCACTAAATTACACTAGTCTATAGCTACAAACAACTTAGAGCTACAGCTAAAACTAACAACGGTAAACAACAAAACCAAGCTAACTACTATGTGATATAAACTTAAACTATGAACTGCAACTAACTTATGAAATATATAAAATGATAAGATGCGACTAGGTAAAAGAAAACGAAATGGCTGGACACTACTAACACAGTATACCACTATCCACTGTGCAATTATAGTTCAAAAATTGCAAGCATACAGGAATATATAAATCAATGATATAAAAGGTAAACCTTTAAAAGCTAACTAGGCAAACAGTTTGAACCTAACCGGTACGTTCTCTGTTAAGTCATTGTACTCAAAACATGTTGAAGATGACGACATTGCAGACTTCCCACAAAGTTTTATCTGGAGATCATTTATTCCCCCAAAGATTCTCTTTGAACATTTAATGCCACTACGGATTCATCTGCAAAGGAACCGCAAAGATAGGCATACATACTAGGACATGAGGTAGAGGTTTGTCATCTATAAATGTTACTGACAAAAGTTCTATATTTCTAGGGTTTCAGAAAAATCCTTACTTTCAGAATAATCTAGGTTTAATATATGACGAATCAAAAGAATAAGTGACGAATCCGACTATATGAGATGAAGATCGACAGAAGATTAGCAATATTACGAGATGAAAACAGAAAAAAAATGGAGAGAGTTACCAGATGAGTCTTCAAGCTTTCTCTCTCGATGGCGGATGTTTTCAGGAAGAGAGAAAAAAAATGTGAAAGAAAGAGACAAGGACGGAAATCGTTGTTTTTATATGGGTGGAAAAAAGAATGGGAATTGGAAATCACATGGGGGGTGGTGTGAGTTTGATTTCCACTGGGGGAAGGAAACGAAATCCACCCGGAAAATAAAATCCACCCTTTAAAACTCATGCCAAACACCCAAAATTCCAACTACCCCTCCAACTACCTCCCCTAACTCCACTCTACCCTCAATTCCTCCCATGCCAAACGCACTCTTAGTTCAATTCATATGTAGCAAGGCACCAATCAAAAAGTTTTCATGACTCAAATATGTATGATGGAATTGTGGTGGCCATTAACATACCAGCGACGTGGAAGTATCTAACGACATGATAACAAGATAATGATAAACATGTGAAGCATCTGATGAATTCAAAAATGACTGATTGCACGCTATCTCAGATGAAGACACGTGGAAAGTATAATGAAACCTTTCCGGGTACATTTGAAAAGGAATACAAAAGCATTTAATGCAAATTCAAACAAAGGAAAACAATTGTTTAACACTGAGAATACCAAAGAATAAGTCTGGCTGAGAAGACCAAGAAGGACACAATGTTTATCGAGAGGACTGAAGGGAAGGAACTCCGAGTAGAAGACTGATCCCGAAATGGGAACGAGTAACTCGGGAGAATACTCATCATTGGGCAGAAAGCCAGAAGTAAATCCTAATAGTCAATGCGGTATTAAAGTGTAGCTACCCGTAGGTCTCTTCTATTTGTAGGTTTTTTCTGTAAATATGTAACTCATGTGAGTGAGAAAACTAATTAAAAACTCTTAGGAGAGATAGCTAAGAGAGAGAGATAGTAGTCTTAGCTTGAGTGTGTGAGGATTTGCTAAATATTTCTAGTGTTCTTGAGTGAAAGGTGAGATCTAGATGTTATGTTAGATCTGTACTTGGATCATATCTTATTTTCATGTTTTTTATATTTGTTCATGTTAATCATTCATCTTATACCATCATAAACATCATTAGGTGCATTGTTAGAAAAGTGACGATTACATGCATTACTTGAAAGCACCTGTCGTTGATAAAAATATTTGGTCACTGATTCCTGCAGCTATAGCCTATGGACAATATAGAATGAACGAATCGTAGAACTTATGAAGTACGACGTAGAAATACGGATAAGGTTTGTCAAAATGCGAGGTCCCTTCTACTATCATGGGCATCATTGTGTAAACCTAGTTTAAGAGGGTTCTCGAGTATTATTCTTTACAGTTGAGATGTAATTTGGTTTAGCCTGTTTGTTTTTCTTCTGCCTCTTACAACTTGTAAGAAGCTGCTGTATATTCCCTCTTTTATAATAATATCTTCTTCTTTATCAAAAAAAAAAAAAGAACAGTTATATGTATTATCAATGATTTAATATTTTAGAACACTGCTAGCGACTCACTATGAGACCCGAGAAAATAGCTTTTTAATCGAGTAAAACATGAGTTACTTTCAAATGATTCTTAGTAAAAAAAAATCATTACTTCTTACTTCTGAGAAATACCCCGCTGCTTTTTGTAGTCGAATTGGCACTAATACACCAAATATACCTCTATGGGTATTTTTTCGGTTTCCACCATTGAATTAATTTAGAAAGTTATGTAACGAGAGGATTAAGATTCTAAACATGAATAGTAATCTATGAAACACGGATACTGATATGTACGGAAATTTGTCAATTTGTTAACAATGAGATACGTGATACGGCGGGATACCTATGTATTTTAAAATTATTTTATATAATAATAATCATTTTAAAGATCACATAAAAAAATAAATGTTCTTCTTCTTCAACAAAGCCTTTAGTCCTATACCAGATGGTGTAGGCTAGAAATGGAAACATGGACTTCCCAAGCAGTCATCTTGGTTTTGCTCTCGCTCTTTCCAAGGTAATAACTGATTTTTCAACCAAACAAAGGTGTAGAGCGGTCACCCATTTTGCACCTGCTCTCGCCCTTTATTCGTCTACCGCTGGCTACCCAAGCCTATCACAACCCTAATGCTTCATCCGCTCATCAATATTATTTTCATCCAAAAGAAGATCAAATAGAGGCATGTCTTTTTCTAGGCGTAGGTGGGACCAAGGAAGAAGTAAACTTATTATAGGGCTTTTCAACTAAAATCCGCTTCTAGTTTTGGCTCGTCAAGTGAAAGACTAGCAGCTCGAGTTCACCTACACTATCATGTAGATTAAATGCATCTCCACTAACTTCCCAGATTCTACTTTCTTTGGTATAACTTTCAATTTTTCATTAATCACGATGAAGATTGCTATGAACAAACACTAAATCCTAAGCACGTTGGGGTTCAATCTTATTTCTCCTCGCGACCCATTGAAAAAAATACGTACTCCGATTCCTCTCTGAACGAGATGATTAACATGGATGTCCAAGAAGCTTTAATGCTAAGTCTTGTGCACAGGAGTTGAAGCACCATTAAAAAAAATCCGCCAAATATCCCCTCCCAAGTATCTGAGAGGTATCCCAAAAGTATCCTCTACCCTTCTGGTAATTAAAAAAATAGGGATACATAAAGTAAAGTATCTGATACGTATCCCGAAGTATCCTCAAGTATCCAAACTAGATACGACACCGATACAGATACGTCACCCTTTTTGAAGTATCCTAGAGTTAACAAATCAACTAATCAAATGAACATGTCAACTATACATTCTTTAGAGCAAGCACTATGGTGCCCTAAGGCTTCTCCAGAGTTATGTTTTGTAGAGAAGCCTTAGATGTCGAATTGGCAACCACTATGGCCGTAGTCACATTTGGTCGGAAACTCAGTTCCGCCCAATAATTAGTTGGATTTGGTGAGACCAAAAAAGCTAATCAACGGATACCGGGTTTTCGTCAAGCGGAAATTCGGTTTTCACACAGAGATGCCTTCCCTACAGCCTACTAAAGTTCTCTATCAACAACTAGAAAAACAAAACAGATTCTCCATAATTTGGAGAACCCGACACTATAGTGGTTGTCCTTTTCTACATTGTTGAAAATTCTCTAGAATCTAGAAACCATAATGCTTGCTCTTAATAGGACTGTGTACACAATTGTACCCATTTTTTTGAGTGAAAAAATCAAAAAATATAGATAAAAAAATAATGGCAAATTGAATATTTCTATCTGCAATCAAATGAGTTAACCAATCAGTTACTCAAATGAGCATATCAAATATACACTGATTAAGGAATTTGCACGTAATTGGACTCAATTTGTCCACGATTGATATAGGTACCACCAGGGTTGTGAAAATCGGACGATTCAAACGTCCGATACGATCCTAATTTTAAGGATTTCGGTTTAAATCGTTGGTGGACTCGAATCTAGCCAGCAATCGTAAAAATCGTAAAAATCGAACATGTGTTGAGATTCAAACCTGGGCGTCGTAGAAGCTTGAATCAGCTTCGAACCACTGAGCCAAGGCTCCTTTTGATGATATTTATGAATATATAATATATTTAGACAAATATTAGATCTTATAAGGCTATAATTTTAACATTTTAATTAGACTTTTTTGAAAATTACATGTACATCAACAATATCTCTATATACATATGTCTATTTTTAGTTTGAAAGGAAATATAAAAACAACAATGAATCTACGATTCACGATTCAATATACGATTCGATTCTCAAAAATGAAAAACAATTCGTTCCGCGATTTACGATTTGATCACAACCTTGGATACCACTATTGTAATGGTTGATACCATTTGGTTGATCGAATGGTACGAGAAAGTTTAGATTACTTCGGCCTATATGTTTTGGTATCAGGCCACTGTAAAAGTGGTATCAGCCTATATCAGTCATGAGTTATGAGTTTTCGAGTGAGAAATCAATTTTTTTTTTTTTTTTTTTTGGAGAGAAATCAAAAGTGAAAAGTGAAAAATAGTATCAAAATAGAATATTCCTACCTGCAAAAGCATGTCAACGTAAAGGTGGTCTCATTGTTCTCGGACCAGACTGACCCACCAGACCATTTTGTACACCTATCTAGCTGCATACATCACCACCACCGAACCACCTGCACCTGCTTACATCACTGCCGACTAACCAACACCCGCTGGATGCAAAACTCAAACACATCTCAACGCTCACAAATCCACCACCCAACCCTTTTCACTACAAAGCAAAAACACAAAACGAAGAACAACACAGAACCCCCTTCCAGGTTTTCAACTTCACCTTC
>JAJJMA010234292.1:0-11515 GCA_023529015.1 Papaver nudicaule
AAAAAGTGTAATTCCAGAATCTGATGAATTCAGGATTGACTCTCGTCTGTCTGTCAGGAACCAGTGAACGGTCCGTCCAGGATCCCGAGAAGGATCCAAATATTCGAGCAAATCATCCACAGAAGGGGGCGGGAACGATCTTAAGGCACGTCTTGATCAAATCCCATGAACCTGGCTACTCTATCGATGTTATACACTTGCCTCACCAACTTGCCTTGAAAGAAGCCAAGGATAAAACCTGAGATGCTGCTACACATGAACACCGACAAACCCACTAGCGTTGGTATGTCAAGCTAGTTATCAGTTTTAGGTGTCAAAACACAATCTTGATTTAGCCTACTAGAGTTTAGATTTCAGGATTGGGATATAGACAAAGTAGTAGAGACCTTGAAGACGAAGACTGTGAAGACAAAGAAGACATCAATTATTCTTCATCGACAAAAGGTTAGTCGGAGTTATGACTTTTGTGGAAATTCTTTTATTCTACTTATTCTATCTTTCGAAATAGTCAGCTACTTTAGTAGAGATACTAATAACGATTGAGATCGTATTCTTGTCTACATAACCATGTGTTATGTTAATATTGGTTCCCACGAATACTAAGGTTACAAGATGCGTGAGATAGATTCGATACCATTTTCCATAACAATGGTTTGCTTGCAAAGCACTTGTAGGATATGGGTGAATCTAAAGGAGTACTCTTGAGCAAGAGTTCAGTGGATTATAGCTGAGGGCGTAATAACACGTCTAAGTACTGGCCCAATCCAGAATTCCAGTGGATCCAGTTAAACCCTAATTCTGAACAACGGCGGTTCACGAACCGGTTCGTGAACAGTGACTCCGGATTTTACTCCTGATTTCCGAAACATCAATTTGTACACGTACATGTACGTGAACCACATATTCGATGAATTTGGACGGAATTCAGAAGGACGGTTCCCGAACCGTCCAAGTGAATATTCTCTGGAATTTCACACGGGTTAAACTTCTGACTCCTTTATCTCTTAGTTGGACTTGTTTATCACAAAAATATCTTATGTGTTCCATCTAACGATTCTTAATGTGTCAATAAGATATAGATTATCTCTGGTCTGTTGGATATCAATCTTGAAGTGTTTTGAGCTAACAAATCACTTGGCAGATAAATGATAAAGATTTCCAATTGAGATAAATCTAGGTTTTTTTGTGTGCAAGTCAAGTAACAGGTTCGTTTTACACGGGCACTTGCTAAACTTGTGGAACAAGTAACTAGTTGCTTTATTCCTAAGCAACCTATCTTATTGAGTGCTATAAATGGAGAGTTTCAGAACGAAAACCACAAGCATCAAGCATACGTGAAGTTTCTTCGTGGAATTGATCGTAAACTCTTTTCACTTAGGTGAAAGCTTGTTGTGGTATAATCATCCTCTATTAGGTAGCAGTTCCTCTGTGGGATTTACCTAACGACTATAAAAGACTTCTCTTGAGAGTTGGGAAGCACAGGTAGGAGATTGAGACCTTAGTGGTTGAAATCGGATTAACCTGTAACCTTGGTTGCCTGATTACGTTCTTGTCTATTTTACGGTCCTTGTCTTCTGCTATAAGGCCATTCAAGAACTGATACGCAACTACAAGGTTTTAAAGGAAGCAACGCAAGGCTGCACCACGTGTTGTAAGACCCAGTTAGCTCCAACTGTATAAGTTTCTTAAGTGATTCTTTTTACAATTGAGGTACAAATAAGTTTGGCATTGATTACTAGGTTTTCAGCGGAAGCCCAATCTTGTAAGCAGATTTCTGTATGACCTGGAGTAATCCGAAGGAAGCCGTTTTACGTATGTCAAACTGATAGAGGACAGTTCAAACATACAGTTGATAATTGAAGTTGCAAAGCCGAAATTATTAACACAAGCCTTTAACAGCGGTTAAAGAAACTCCTAGGCCTGTAAAGGACGTCAGCTGGGGGAATCAATTGCGTGACGATCTGGGGGGGATCTAGAGACGTAAGGAGTGCGACAGTAGCCAATTCGCTTGGAGGGCTAGAGTTGGTCTCTGCTACATCCCAGACCGAAGTCTTATAGTAGGCTTGTGTTTGTAGACAGTTTGTACTGTGCGGTGTTCAATTTGGAAGAGGTCCCGAGGTTTTTCTACAGGTTGTAGTTTCCTCGTTTAAAAAAATCTCTGGTGTCTTTGTGCTTTACTTTCCGCATTATATTCTCTGATTATATAATTAAAGCATAAACAAGAAGTATTCATAACCGTCTAGTTGGTCCATAATCCATCCAGGGGATTTGCCAAGACTTGTCTTGCATTGGACCGGATCACTTGTGATCCGAATCCGGTTATCATATTTGGATATTGATTTTTGGGATCGTCAATATCTTACCATAAGACTCACGAGCCCAAACGAAAAGTTGGTAGTATTTCGGTACCCCTGCTTTTTCAATTGGTATCAGAGCCGGTGAACACATAAAAGACGTAACTGTCTGTGTTTATCAAGGTTCGTGAATTATAGCGTACATAAGAAATTGGTTTATCTCTACCGCCAATTTAGCGTACCAGAGAATACAACGCTTAATTCAGAATTTGTTGGGTTCTGATAAGCTTGTAAAAATGCTTGAGGATCATCGCAATGAAATCATGCGACTACATACACTCGAGAAATTAGAACTCATGGAACTTCTTGATCCTGAAAGATTTCGAGTTAACTTACTATGCCGACTCCTCCAAGATCTTAATGCCATCTTTGTAGAATACATCGAAAAAATTTAGGAACAACGAAGTAAGCATGCCAATACACGGTGTTTTAAATGCGGAAATCTTTGACACATTGATAAAGAATGCCAACTTTATGTGTCAAGGAATTTAAAACTTCTCAAGCATGCTTCTAATCTCATGAGTACCCCTTTGGATAAACATAGGAAAAGAAAGGCAAAAGACTATGTTCTAAAGTAAACCCAAGGCAAGAATTCATCTCACTATGGCAACTGTCATCCTGAGATCTATGAGTATCCATATACTCATGTCTACTCAACCTCAAATCCATGACAGGATTTTCTCATCATATACCCACGTGTGATGAGAAATATGTGTAGGGAAGTAGGAGTAGATTCTTGTAGATTTAGTTTAGTCTTTTTTGGGTTTAATGGTAAAGCACTTGAGTGTTGAGCCCTTGTTCCACCAAGATAGAGGAATTTTGATTTTATAGCTCTCAAAATCAAAATAAAGGAGAATTAGGTACCCTTGAGAAAATAACCTGTCAATATTATCTCAAAAGGGAATACCTTAGTTTCCTAAATGGAAAAACATACAGTTTCAGTTTTGTATAAATTCTTAGGAGTCCCATGCAAAAAGGGAATCTGTATTAAGGTAAAACTGTGGATTTCAAATAAATCCTAATTCTGATACAAGATGGATCTCGTAACTAGGGTTTACGATTCCCTATATATATCCGAGATACCGCACCACACAGAGACAGTTTATTCTGCCTCTGTACGGTTCGGGAACCGCTGCCCTAGGTTTTTGTATCAGAAATTCTCCTGAATCGCGACAAGTCTTCCAGATCTGTTTAAGATTCACTTCAAGAACGTCTGTAAGGGTTGAATACGTTTCTTGAATCAAGCTTGTGGAATTAATTCTTTATGTCAAGAATTAGAGGAAAGCCAATGGTGAATCCCATTACTCCACCAAATGAGAGCTCCACATTAAAGAAAAACAACTATCACCGTAATCCATATCTGGGAATCACTTTCTATGACAAAGAGTGCTATCATCTCTATCTTACCATCAAAGATAAGCCTTTCATTGTAGAAAGACAACTTGTTGATAGTACAAGGTTTGAAGATGTGGTAAAATATATAAGATCCTTTAATTTGGGCAACATATTTGATGGTCATGGAAAAGCTTATGAAGGAACGGTCGGAGAGTTCTATGCCAACATTCATGGAACCAATGATGAAAACTTCAGCTTTAAAACGATGGTCGGGAAAACAGTAATGGATGTAAACTGTGATCTCATAGCATCTCTCATAGCCCGTGTGGTGAAACCTGCAACGTAATTTCTGGTGTTGTTCTTTGAGTCCCATGTCTTCGGTAAGAGTTTTCCCGCTTCTGCTTTCTTCTCGAAGATCCATCTTAAACTATATTTGGTCGGGTGACTCATGTGTTCCTCCATTTTTCCTCTATGCTCAGGTATGCGTGGTTGTCGGGTATCATCGGGTACAATTGATCCCCTAACTTTGTGTTGTGGGCTTCGAGCATCGCTGGCTGTCGTTGTTTTCCTGATTCTCGGTGGCAGACTTGGTGGAGACATTAGGGCTTCTAGATAGGAGCGTGCACTGATTTGATAATTCATTGTGTTGGCTGGTGTAGGATCCACATCTGGTTCAATAATCGTTTTGGGTGAGGCTAAACGGGTTTTGTGAAAAGATGAGAAGTAAGTTGTAAGGGTGGGTGACATCATGCTAGTGGTGGCGCTGTCATTTCTTAGAGGCGAAGGATTCATTTTGCCGATGTTTGATCCTGACCCTAGCTTGACCATTCTTTATGTGAAATGAAGTTTTTCTGAGACCGAGAGATTGATCTCCCATTGTGGTCGCCAATTCTTTTACCCTGGAAAACAATGTACTGCAAAGAGTACTTTTAAGTTCGAGAGATCAAAATCGAACAAATCTAGCCTAAACCAAGACAATGGCCGTTCCAGACTTGCTTCAGTCACAGATGAGGAGATAGGGTTGGTCTTAGGGAGGGAAGCAGAGAAAGAGCGAGATCAGGTATTTCTGGTTGAAAATGATAATGTGTGTGGTTTCTGAATAACTTTGGAAGATGATGGTTTCTTTCTGGTTTCGCAAGGGTTTCTCAATTGAATCTTAATCTCAGCTTTTGCTCGAAAGTGAAAGGTGAATCGAGATGAACTGAAAGTGAATTAGACTAAGATAAGTTGTGATGAGTTGTTCCTGGAAACATATGAAGTCACATATTTATAGTATGTTCAGAAATACACTGATCTCTTGTTAATCATGGAGGAAAATGGTAAAGTGGAGGTAGTGGAATGATGGAGTTACTCCCGTAGGGATAGCTTAACTGCCAGTCATGCCCACTACTCATTAACCCAGTATTCCCACGAGTATAACCTCTTTCTAAGTGGGTGTCACACCACAACTGTCGTAGACCGCCAGACCAAAACCCTAGTTTAACTCCCCCAATGTGTGACATGTTTTGACATCTTTGTTGAATAGTGTATGTAACTCTTCGTTCGAGTAAGTTTGTATTGACTTTGTTGACCTTGCCACATGTTGAGTCTTTTAGCAATACTTATCATAAGGATGTGAGATGACCTTCGTATTTGGAGAATATGGATACTTAAGAAATGTCTCAAACATGTGTTTGGCTAAAGTATTATTATCATGAGATAACCTCTATTACATGAAATATAAACAGAACAGATCATGAGAATAGACTTGGCCACATACGACCAAAGCATACCATAGGTTGGTACTTCCTGCAAGCTTATTCTGACCAAGCGGTCAGGGATATCCCAGTGAATCTTGGCGCAGTGGCCTAAAGGGATTGCCAGTGCCATCCTCATATTAGTTTGTTTAGCCTAGTGGCCTAGGGATGGCCAGTGCCATCACATATTGCTTTATTTGGCCTAGTGGCCTAGGGATTGCCAGCGACATCCCATGCTAGCTTTTGGCCTAGTGGCCTGGGGATGGCCAGCGCCATCCTCTGTCGAGATTGCTCGGCCTAGTGGCCTAAGGATGGCCAGCGCCGTCCCTTGAGTAACTTGATTAGGGATGGCCAGTGCCATCCTCGAGCATTTGATGAATTTTGACCAGGGATGGCCAGCGCCATCCCTTAAGCATTTGGCCAGGGATGGCTAGCCCCTTATGTGTTTTGGCCAGGGATGGCCAGCGCCATCCCTTGTGTTTTTGGCCTGGGATGGCGAGTTCTATCCGTTGTGTTTTTGGTCAGGGATGGCTAGTGTTATCCCTTGTAGAATTTTGCCTAGTGGACAGGGATGGCAAGTGCCATCCCATGAGTAGTTTGGCCTGGTGGCCAGAGAGAACTCATAACAAAGGGCGGCGTATGACCATAAGATGGTCCTAGCCAAGACATCCCTTGTCTAATGAGGGTCGTTGTAGTAGTTCTGCTCTCCCGGATGTATTGCCATTTGGCATGTGACCATAAGATGGTGTTGTCCAAAGAGGGAAAAGCTTGATCATGTAATGGCCAAGCACAACAAGGGCGGCGTATGACCATAAGATGGTGTTGGCCTGAATATCCTCGTTCAATCAGGGTCGTTACAGTAGCCCTACTCTCCTGTTCCATTACCATTTGGCATGTGACCATAAGATGGTACGGACCAAAGAGGGCAAAACTTGACCATGTAATGGCCAAGCATAACAAGGGCGGCGTATGACCATCAGATGGTGATGGCCAAAGCATTCCTTGTCTAACTAGGGTCGTTGCAGCTGTCCTGCTCTCCTGGTCATATTATAGGTTATTATGTTTTGTTGGGTGGTGCAAAATATTATCATATATCATGGGCTTGTTCTAAGTCCATTACGTTGCTTTTTACACTTTTGCCCATATACCAAAATCCATCATCTACATAAGGTTACAAGATGCATGAGATAAATTCGATACCATTTACCATAACAATGATTTGCTTTCAAATCACTTGTAGGATAAGGGTGAATCTAAAGGAGTACTCTTGAGAAAGAGTCCAGTGGATTATAGCTGAGGGAGTAATAACATGTCTAAGTACTGTCCCATCCCAGAACTTCCGGCGGATCTAGTTAAACCCTAATTCTTAACAACGGCGGTTCACGAAACGGATCGTGAACAATGACTCCGGATTTTAATCCTGAGTTCCAAAACATCAATTTGTACACGTACATGTACGTGAACCACAAATTCGATGAATTTGGCCGGAATTCAGAAGGACCGTTCCCGAACAGTCCAAGTGAATATTCTCTGGAATTTCACACGGGTTAAACTTCTGACTCCTTTATCTCTTAGTTGGACTTGGTTATCACGAAATTATCTTATGTGGTCCATCTAACGATTCTCAATGTGTCAATAAGATAAAGATTATCTCTGGTCTGTTGGATATCAATCTTGAAGTTATTTTAAGCTAACAAATCACTTGGCAGATAAATAATAAAGATTTCCAATTGAGATAAATCTTGGTTTCTTTGTGTGTAAGTCAAGTAACGGGTTCGTTTTACACGAGCACTTGCTAAACTTGTGGAACAAGTAAATAGTTGCTTTATTCCTAAGCAACCGATCTTATTGAGTGCTATAAATAGAGGGTTTCAGAACGAAAGCCACAAGCTTCAAGCATACGTGAAGTTTCTCCGTGGAATTGATCGTAAACTCTTTTCACTTAGGTGAAAGCTTGTTGTGGTATAGTCATCCTCTATTAGGTGGCAGTTCCTCTGTGTGATTTACCTAACGACTATAAAAACTTCTCTTGAGAGTTGGGAAGCACAAGTAGGATAGTAATACCTTAGTGGTTGAAATCAGATTAACCTGTAACCTTGGTTGCCTGATTACGTTCTTGTCTATTCTACGGTCCTTCTCTTCTGCAATAAGGTCATTCAAGAACTGATACGCAACTACAAGGTTTAAGGAAGCAACGCAAGGCTGCACGACGTGTTGTAAGACCCAGTTAGCTCCAATTGTATAAGTTTCTTAAGTGATTCTTTTGACAATTGAGGTAGAGACAAGTTTGACATTGATTACTAGGTATTCAGCGTAAGCCCAATCTTGTAAGTAGATTTCCGTATGACCTGGAGCAATCCGAAGGAAGTCGCTTTACGTATGTCAAACTGAAAGAGGACAGTACAAACATACAGTTGATAATTGAGGTTACAAAGCCAGAATTATTGACACAAGCCTTTAACAGTGGTTAAAGCAACTCATAGGCCTGTTAAGGACGTCAGCTGGGGGAATCAAGTGCGTGACGATATGTGGGGGATCTAGAGACGTAAGGAGTGTGACAATAGCCAATTCGCTTGGAGGGCTAGAGTTGGTCTCTGCTACATCCCAGACCGAAGTCTTATAGTAGGCTAGTGTTTGTAGACAGTTTGTACTGTGCGGTGTTCAATCTTGACGAGGTCCCGAGGTTTTTCTACAGGTTGTAGTTTTCTCGTTAAAAAAAATCTCTAGAGTCTTGTGTGCTTTACTTTCCGCATTATATTCTCTGATTATATAATTAAAGCGTAAACAAGAAGTACGTTATTCATAACCGTCGAGTTGGTCCATAATCCATCCAGGGGATTTGCCAAGACTTGTCTTGCATTGGACCGCTCACTTGTGATCCGACTCCGGTTATCAGATTTGGATATTGATTTTTGAGATCTTACCATATCTTACCATAAGACTCACGAGCCCAAACGAAAAGTTGGTACTATTTCCGTACCCCTGCTTTTTCGATATGAATACATGTAGCTTAACAATCCATGTTGCTGGTGCGTGTGCTACATAAGGTTGTTCTCTGCTATTGCTGTTCTTCACGAACAAGGTGAGAATTACAAAAGACTTTACTTGGGGATTGTAAAGCCAAGTTCAACTATCTTCCTTCTCTAGATAGTCGGAACTTGTATCCAGGTAAATAATTATAATCCTTGTATATTCTACGGTCCTTCTCTTTTGCAATAAGGCCATTCAAGGATTATAGGTTGTAAAACCTAGATTGATAGATACAATCTATGTATATCAACTTTTGTTGGTAGACATATAGATTAGATATTCTGCAAGATATCGCTAGGTTTTCTAGTTGTTCTTGTAAGAATACAATTAGGTCATCACGGTTCTCGTGTAAACCCTAATTATGTGTTTTTGATACCTGACCTTGTGAACGGTTCCTCAAAGCACAAAACAAGTTTTCCAAAACCTTGATTATATCTAAAGGGAAAATTGTTCTTTACGTATTCTCTGTCAAAAGACGGTTTCAGTATAAAAAGCCTTTAACAACGGTTAAAGCAACTCCTAGGCCTGTAACGGACATCAGCTAAGGGAATCAAGTGCGTGACGATCTGTGGGGGATCTAAAGACGTACGGAGTGCGACAATAGCCAATTCTCTTGGAGGGCTGGAGTTGGTCTCTGCTACATCCCAATCCGAAGTCTGATAATAGGTTAGTGTTTGTAGACAGTTAATATTGTGTGGTGTTCAAACTGGACGAGGTCCCGGTTTTTTTTTTTGCTGGATTGCAGTTTCGTCGTTAACAAAACTTCTGGTGTCTTGTGTGCTTTCCCTTCCGTATTTATATCTCTGGTTATATAATTAAAGCAACACAAGTCGTACGTTATTCATAACCTGACGTTAATTCCAAATCTTGAATAAAGATTTACAGAGACTTGTCTTTGTAGGAATTGATCACTTGTGATCACAACTCAGGTTATAAAGATTTGGATATTGAAATTCAATTTGTCCAGATCTGACCATAAGTCTCACGAGCCCAAACGAAAAGTTGGTTGTATTTCGGTACCCCTGCTTTTTCACCTTGTCAATTTTAGTGACAAAACTAATTTACATATGGATTCAAAAGATATACAATAAAGATCTAACCCAGATGTATCTTGATTTCTTGAATTCTTCAACTTCTCCTTGAGTCTTGATGTGTTCGTTTAACTCCTGTTGAAAAATTCGTAGACAACACCACAACACATCTAGCTCAAACAACCACAAAGGTACGCTCGAGCTTACATGGGTTAATATGCTAATCCCACATGTTGTTTGTGCAAAGAGTAAGAATCAGAGCAAATTTAAAGTCCGTGTACCAAAACTTATAAAGTGATTCTACTCATTCTTGATACGAAGCTCTCCCTTAATCTTTATACCTCTTTTTGCCAGATTGGTATGAAACCGAATATTTACTCCCCCTTACTTGATACTTTCGAGAAAGTACATAAGTAAGCAATACGAAGTTCTCCCCCTATGGTTATGAACCACAAAAACAAGAAACCATATGTATTCTCCCCCTATTTGTCACAAAAATATGACAAACTAGTTGAGACTTAGGGTTTCAAGCCTATAGAGATAGTCAAGTCAAGGATGTACTCGCATATCAAGTTTAAGATGACATAACTAGGAAATCAGAACGAGGATTTCTAAGTTGATTCATCTTTGGAGAAATATAGATACACTTTTCTCCTAAATATTCCACATCCATGCTCCCCAAAAAGATTTGTTATTAAGCGCAAGCTCATTTAAGAACTCTCCCCCATATGATGTTATTCAATAAAGAACAACTACAAAGCCTAACTTGGACAAACAATTTAATGTATCCAGTTTTCTTTGTTTACAATCTCCATTCCTTAGCCAATTTTTTGGAAAAGAGTATATGATTTTTGAGCGTATGGAACCCCTAAAATCATATAAAAAGTTTATTGATCGTGAGAAAAAGCTTAACTTTTGTAACATGGCACAACTTTGTGTTATTACCGAAGCAATAAAAGTTGTGTATTGCAATAAGATTGAGGTAGACAAATCAAGTATTGCAACATCATTAATAATTATCTAAAAAGAACTTTTATTAATGAAATAAAGTAGTACATGCTGAAAAACTCTAAAAAGCATGAAAAGGCAAACTACTTTCAGATACTTAGGCAAAAAGTATGAACAAGTTCTCACAAGGAACCAACTATTCTAACTTATTATGGAAGAAGGTACTAAAATAACTATGAAAATCTAGCTTTATTCAGCAGACTTGCTAGTGGAAGGCTTGTCATCTGTTTCTTTTGCATCGTTGGAAACAACTTGATCTTTGCCAGTGACAAGTTCTTTTATCAGTGTTTTCATGAGATTGAGCTCACTCAACACTGCTTCCATCTTGGACTCAAGAAAGTCACAATCTTCCATAGTACTTGTATGCTGAGGAAATAAACGGGTGCAATGTTTGATGAGATCATAAACAACATCTCTGTTTCTCATGTCAGCTTCTTCCATATTTTGATAGCTATAAGCATAATAGCAAGCAACTACAGGCTCTCTTCCTTTGATAATTGGCGGAGCTACTCCTTGTTCCACCAGAATTCTCTTCTTCCTGCTTCCTGTCATTGTATTCTTTCTCATTGTTTCAGAGTAAGAAAGCATAAAACCATTTGAATGAATTAATCTTTCAGGTGTTGTGGTATTTATATAATACCAGGAAGGATTGACTCAAATAATGCATTCCAAGAGTCCCATCAGGTTTGCATTCTAAATTTTGAGTATTTTCAAAAAAATAGAGATCTCGTTTTTCGTGAAGAGGATATGATGCCAGCTGGTGGATAGACGTCGCTTATCGAGTTTCTCGTACAGAAAACACCTTTCAGCGGTTCGCGAACCGATTGGGTCTGAATACTCATCATTTCTTCGTGCCCAAAAGCCCATATTTATGGACCTCGTGTTTTCTGTAGTACGGACTTCCATACGTTCCTCAATACAGTTTTTCCATGGCAAGGAGCCATTCGACACTTATAAAACGTTCTCAAGTGGTAGATCAGGGAGCACACCCTGATTTAGAGTGAAAAAGCGAGGATACCGA
>JAJJMA010234301.1:0-10340 GCA_023529015.1 Papaver nudicaule
CATCATTTGGTAGTTCTAAGGTTTATTCTTCAGTTTTTGTAGCTCCTTCTAATACTGATGTTGTTGGTAGTTCTGCAAGAGACACAGTCAGCGGTTGATGAACAATTTTTGCATGTTCGTCCGTGGTCGAATAAGTAGGTGCTGGGGGAAAAAGATATCAACATTTTTTCATGTAATATTCTTTGCTTGATAAGAATAACGTGAATGTACTTTCAAGTTAAATTTTGTTTGGTTGAATCCTTACAGACCAGACCGATGAAGTTTATACGAGGGGGTTTTGATGTAGACTATTTTTTGTTCCGGCGCCTAACGACTGCTACTGACTACTGTCTAGGCACTTCGTGATGTCTAGATAAATCCTGAATCGTATAGTCAAAGCAAGTTAGCCTCTAGACTCGGTACCGAGTTAACCGGATCTTTGGGCACGTTTACAGAATTGGTCATATTAGATTGTATGCCTCATAAGCCATAACCCAAAATTAGCCCACTATCTTGAAGTCTATTTCGTTTCGTTTGGCAAAAATGTTTCTCCACAGTCAAATTTATTTTGGAACTAAAAGATTGCCGTGTCTACTTTCTCATGATCCAAATTTACTTTGACATCAATATTTGTATGGTTACTAAATAAGAGTTACTTATCAAGGGAAAAAAAAAAGAGTTATACTGTTTTTTTTTTTTTTTTTTTTATAATAAAAGCTTTATACTGAATTCAATCACAACTGCTCACTATTACTTTTAGAAGAAAACAATAGCTAAAACCAGAGCTCTGTGAACGGGCGAAAAATGAGTTAACCCAGATCTCACTGATTCCCCATTATTTTCCCAACAAAAATTCTTCCAAGAACTCTCTAGTTCTGTTCTTCATCTTCTGCAACATGTCGTTTCCCAGATGGTCTAGATTTAGAAGCCTCAACATCATAATATCCTAGTATCTAATCCTAACCTACATCTATATAAGATATTCATCTCATTAAACGCACGCCTTTACCTACTCTACTACTAGGGTTTCTATTTTATTCCTCTTTCGGTGGGATTTTGTGGCTGCATGGAGTTCAAATTACACTTGGTGTTTTTCTTCTGTTTTTTCTGTCTAATTCCTACTTTTCTCTTAGTTTTCATTCTATTCTCCGTTATTCTGATGTTCCTTCTGACAAAATCTTATTCTGGATGCATACGCATATCTTTACACACCTTCGAGGTATCTGTAATCATTACTCTTCAATACAATCTTTCGATGATTACAAAGTGGGTTACGACAATATTTTACCCAATATTTATAACCACACTTATCCTCCATCATCTCAAACTTTACAACACCTTTCTGTTGATCCTAACTTTCTCTGGAGTTTTTCATATCCAAATCCAACAGATTCTCCATCTTTATTACTATCACCTTTGCACTATTCTATAATGAGTACGTCCCGTCAACCACCTGATATTAATGAAGTACCAATCATAGCTGTTAAGGTTTTAGGTAATGCCACTGCATGTCTGGCTATTAGAAATCGGCTTATTAGGACATTCTGGTTACCTATTCAAGTTGCTACTGTGCAAGATGGCGGTACAAGAGGAGTTCTTAAGGTCACTTTTTTCACCCTTCATGACACGAACACCATTCTGTTGGCATCTACTTGGATGCTAGGTGAGTACAATGTATTAGTTGAAGACTGGCAGAAATTTGAATCTAACCCTACAACCTGTTTCAATAAGGCGGATTTCTTTCTTCAACTTCATAATCTTCCCCCTAACTCACATAATATAAATACCTTATCTTCTGTCCTTAGAAAAGTTGGGAAAGTTTTGTATACGGATCTCTCACAACCTATAGCCAGGGCTTTACTTACTATAAACTTAAAATATCCTTTTTGGTCTGGTCATTACACTGTCTATAGGGGAGTTAAAGTTTGGGTTCAATATGTGTATGAAAATTTGCGTCAGTACTGTACTTCTTGTGGTCTTTTGGGTCATACGTCTAGGTATTATTCTAGAACTTCTAAACCTTATATGTGCCAATTTAGGGTCTTAAACCGTGATTTTCCTTGGGATAAGCTATACAAATTTATGAAAGGAAGGCTTATTGAGCACATGCATGGATTCCAACAACCTCCTCAATCAAATGCATATAAAGTTGTTAGGGTTCATGACCTTCATCGAGTTCGTCCTCCTGTTTTAGGTGTCAAAACATAATTCTTGATTTAGCCTACTAGAGTTTAGATTTCAGAATTGGGATATAGACTAAGTAGTAGAGACCTTGAAGACGAAGACTGTGAAGACAAAGAAGACATCAATTATTCTTCATCGACAAAAGGTTAGTAGGAGTTATGACTTTTATGGAAATTCTTCTATTCTACTTTCACTATCTTTCGAAATAGTCGGCTACTTTAGTAGTGATATTAATAGCGATTGAGATCGTATTCTTGTCTACATGACCATGAGTTATGTTGGTATTTGTTCCCGCAAGTACTAAGTTTACAAGAATGCATGAGATTGATTCGACACCATTTGTCCATTGCAATGGTTTGCTTGCAAATCACTTGTTGGATATGGGTGAATCTAAAGGAGTACTCTTGAGCAAGAGTCCAGTGGATTATAGATGAGGACGTTTAACACGTCTAAATACTGGTTAAGCCCAGAACTTCCAGCGGGTCCAAGTTAAACCCTAATCTGAATGGCGGACAGTTCCCGAACCGTACGTGAACAAAAACTTAGGAAAACTCCTGAGTTCCAAAGTGTCATTTTGTACGCGTACCTACGTGAACCTCAAAATCGATACTTTTGGCTGTAATTCAGATGGACGGTTTGCGAACCGTCCCAAGTGAATATTCTCTTGATTTTCACTCGGGTTAAACTCTGAACTCCTTTATCTCTTAGTTGGACTTGGTTATCACGAAATATCTTCTGTGGTCCATCTAACGGTTCTCAATGTGTCAATAAGATAAAGATTATCTCTGGTCTGTTGGATCTCTATCTTGAAGTGTTTTTGAGCTAACAAAACACTTGGCAGATAAATGATAAAAGATTTCCAATTGAGATAAATCTAGGTTACTTGGTTTGCAAGTTAGGGTTTCCTAAACTTGTGGAACAAGAAACTAGTTGATTTATTCCAAAGCAACCTATCTTGTTGAGTGCTATAAATAGAGGTGTCTAAGGACGAAAACCGCAAGCATCAAGCATACGTGAAGTTCATTTTGGAAGAGATCGTAAAACTCTTTTCACTTCGGTGAATGCTTGTTGTGGTATAGTCATCCTCTATTAGGTAGCAGTTCCTCTTGGGATTTACCTACGACTATAAAGACTTCTTTTGAGAGTTGGGAAGCACAGGTAGGAGATTGAGACCTTAGTGGTTGAAATTGGAGTAACTTGTAACCTTGGTAACCTAATCACGTTCTTATCTATTCTACGGTCCTTCTCTTCTGATATAAGACCATTCAAGAACTGATACGTTACACACAGGGTTTTGAAAGGAAGCAACGCACGGCTGCGCTCGGTGTTGTAAGACCTAGTTAGCTCCAGTTGTATAAGTTTCTTAAGTGATTCTTCGTGTATACTGAGGTAGAGACAAGTTGGGCATAGTTTACTCGGTTTACTTGTCAGCCCCCGCTTGTAAGTAGATTTCCGTATGACCTGGAGCAATCCGAAGGAAGTCACTTTGTGTATGTCAAACTGACAGAGGACAGTTCAAACATATAGTCGATAATTGAGGTTGCAAAGCCGGAATTGTTGACACAAGCCTTTAACAGCGGTTAAAGCAACTCTTAGGCCTGTAAAGGACGTGAGCTAGGGGAATCAATTGTGTGACGATCTGTGGGGGATCTAGAGATGTAAGGAGTGCGACAGTAGCCAGTTCGCTTGGAAGGTGGAATTGGTCTCTGCTACATCCCAGACCGAAGTCTTATAGTAGGCTAGTGTTTGTAGACAGTTTGTACTGTGCGATGTTCAATCTGGACGAGGTCCCGAGGTTATCCTACAGGTCGTAGTTTCCAAGATAAAGATTGTTAGGGCATTGTCCGGTCAAACCCACTAGCGTTGGTATGTCAAGCTAGTTGTCAGTTTTAGGTGTCAAAACTCAATTCTTGATTTAGCCTACTAGAGTTTAGATTTCGGAATTGGGATATAGACAAAGTAGTAGAGACCTTGAAGACGAAGACTGTGAAGACAAAGAAGACATCAATTATTCTTCATCGACAAAAGGTTAGTAGGAGTTATGACTTTATGGATATTCTTCTATTCTACTTTCTCTATTCTTTCGAAATATAGTCGACTACTTTAGTAGTGATAATATCGATTGAGATCGTATTCTTGTGTAACGTGGCCTTGTGTCATGACCAGTGTTTGATCCCACAAATACTGTGAGTACAAGAATGAATGAGACAGATTCGATGCCATGTGTCCATCACAATGGTTTGCTCGCAAACTGTTAGTTGGATATGGATGAATTTAAAGGAGTACTCTTGAGCAAAGAGTCCATGGATCACAGCTGAGGACGTACACACGTCTAAGTTCTGGCTCAGCCCAGTACTTCCAGCGGAATCCAGATTTGACGAAATCTGACAGGCGGGCGGTTCCCGAACCGGTTCGCAAACCAGAAACTCGGAATCTCCTGAGTTCGAAGTGCTGAACATTTCGCGAACCAGTTCGCAAATCGGAATGTCGGTTACTTTGTTAGTTGTCGAATTTAGTGAATATTCTCTTAGAGTTTAGTCAAATTCCAAACTCCTTTATCTCTTAGATGGACTTGTGAATAACAGAATATATTTTGTGTTCCATCTAACGATCCTCAATGAGTCAATAGGATAAGATTATCTCTGGTCTGTTGGATTTCTATCTTAAAGTGTGTTTGAGCTAACAAAACACTTGGCAGATAAACTTAAAAAGAATTCCAATTGAGATTAATCTCTATTACTTGGTTATCAAGTTTAGGGTTTCCCTAACTTGTGGGACAAGTAATTGATTGTTTTATTCCAAAGCAACCTATCTTATTGAGTGCTATAAATAGAGGTGTCTACGGACAAATACCGCAAGCATCAAGCATACGTGAAGGTCCTTAGGGAAGATAGCGTAAACTCTTTTTACTTCGGTGAATGCTTGTTGTGGTATAGTCATCCTCTATACACTACACCATATTTGGGGGGTAGCAACGGTGCTCATCTGTTGCTAAAAGTGTTAGAAACGGGGGCAGGCCGTTGCGATTCATGGTGTGACGAATTTTAGCAACGGTAATGTTGCCGTTGCGTCTCATGGGTAGCAACGGACCAGTTCAGCCGTTGCTAGATTTTTCCTGCAACAGACTTTTTTCCGTTGCTTAATTTTTCCCGCAACGGCCTTTTATCCGTTTCAAATTTTAATCAGCAACGACCCACTTACCGTTTCGGATATTTCTACCAGCAACGGCTCATTGCCGTTTCTAAATTTTTACCAGTAAAAAAAAAAGACCAGGTCAAAGGATACCAAGCTTGACTTTGACCTGGTCAAACAAGCTCGGTCAGACTTTGACCTGGTCAGTTCTGGTTTCATATTCCCCCAAGTACACAGTTCTCCAAGTATACAACCATTCATACATTCAAAGATTCATTCATTCAAGATATTCATAGACATTTCAAAAAATTCTACACTTGGCCAAATTCAATATTCCATACACTTATAAAAAAGGCATACATTTACTTAGCCAATTAGTCCCATTCGAACATGAAAGCATCTTTTAGCTTGGCATATTAACCAAGTCAGCTAACTCCCAAACACTAGAACATAATATAAGAAGTAAATGATACAACATGGTACAGATGTGATCAAAAGCATGACCCTCAAATGAGAAATACTAACTGTGTATTTGAGCACAAAAGATTGTACAAATTACTAACTTAGAGAAGCTTACTGATTCATTCTAGATCGCCAGGCGACATTCGAACTCCTTCATAGCCTTGCCAAGCAACGATTACACCAGCTGTATGAGCAAAGAACAATATTATCTATCAAGTTAGAACAATATTCGAACTCCTTCGTATGAAAGTCTTATTAAATCGAAAATACTTAACAGTAAGACAGAAAAAAAAACTCATCAACCACATCTTAAGGAACATTTGATAAATACAAAACCACGTCTTGAATTGGGCACTGATAACTGATAGGGTGTTGCTTTGATGGTGTAAATACAGACAAGAAGCAATATGAACCAAAATGTCCAGCAAACTCAAATGCTTACTATTGTACCTCATCTGATTTGGAGTAGTGTCTGCACTGCCATTAGATTTGAACGTTGCTCCTTGTTTCTTATTCCCAGTACGACTTATGTTCATCATAACCTCTTCACTGTCCGAATTCGAATAGCTAAATGAAACTGCACAATACAATCGACATTCATTTAACGGTACAAACTTCATACATCAATCTCCCTCCAGAACTCAACAGCTTCAGAAATGCAAAACAAAAGTGTTTTAAGGTACTTCTTCTGTAATGCATCATAATCACCTGAAAAACCAAAAATCAGGTAATCTTGTTTTGCAATCAAGGTATTTGTATATATCAGTAAGTGAGATCGTTATACCTTTCTCCATCCAATCAATAAGTCTTCTGGATTCAGCATCTAGAGGCATGAGTTTCTTGATCTTCATCTCTGCAACAAATGCCAGTAACCAAATTCATTTCTAAATTCTGTTGCAAAAGACTAATTCAAATAGAATCAAAATTATAAGTAGATCTGATTTAGTTTATCTAACGCAGGAACTGATTTATCATTGAAATAATTCTCTGGGAAAAGACCTCTGATGTAGCTGATGTTGAATATCGCAATCCGAAGCAGGTTTCTCGTCTGTTCATGCCGATTCAAATCAAAATTTCAAAAACGGCTTATGTCCTTAAACAAATATCTTCTAAACAAACAATTTGAACTGGAAACCTATCTAAAATCGTAGATCTGAGAATCAAATGGAGAAATTCTTCATACATAAACTAAAACCAAATTAGATCTGAAGAAAACAAAATTTCGATTCAGAAATCGCAAAAGAAAACTGCAATCACTAGACCGATTCCATTTCTTATCTAAAAACAACGAGATTAAAAACTTCATTTCTGAGGAATTAGCTTAAAATTTTAGCAGTAGAAGAGAATCCTGCTCCGTGATTTCTGATTCCTTGAGTTTCTGTGCAACAACCTACATCTGAAAAGTAGATCAACAACCGAATTTAGCAGATCGAAGAAGAAGATGAAGAGAATCACAGAGAAGAAGAGTTTTAGGGTTTCACAGAGATGAAGAACCTAAGTTTTTCTCTCCCGCAGCTTCTCTGAAAAAGAAAGTAAAATGGAAAATGAAAAAGACTTGGTTAGATCGACACTTAGGGTAAAGGGATAGGCACACACATTTTTAGCACACTTCACATCTCGGGGTGAAAAAATACTCAGGCATAGCTGGTTTGGGCATAAACATAATAGAAAGTGTTGGGAGGTGTTGATGGCCGCACGCGTATTTCGCACGCGCAAAAAAAAAAAGCAACGGCAAATTGCAACAGAAAACCTTCTGTTTCGGAATTCCGCAACGGCCCAAGCCCGTTGCTATACCGCAACGGCAGCATTACCGTTGCTACTCAGTGTTGCTATTCGCCAAAAATGGTGTAGTGATAGGTTGCAGCTCCTCTGGGAACTCCCTACGACTATAAAAGACTTCTCTTGAGAGTTGGGAAGCACAGGTAGGAGATTGAAACCATCTTTGGTTGAAATCAGATTAACCTGTAACCTTGGTAACCTGATCACGTTCTTGTGTATTCTAAAGTCCGTCTCTTCTGATATACGGCTATTCAAGAACTGATACGTTACTCAACAAGGTTGGAAAGGTAGCAACGCACGGCTGCACTCGGTGTTGTAAGACCTAGTTAGCTCCAGTTATACAAGTTCCTTAAGTGGTTCTTCGTGTATAACTGAGGTAGAGACAATTTGGGCATTTCTTACTTGGTTTGCGTGTTAGCCCCAAGTTGTGAAGTAGATTTCCGTATGACCTGGATTTAACAATCCGAAGGAAGTCATCTTGTGTGTGGTAAACTGATAGAGGACAGTTACACCATACGTCAACAATTAGGTTGAAAAGCCAGTATTGCTGACACAAGCCTTTGGCATCGGTCAAAGAAACTCCTAGGCCTGTAAAGGACGTCAGCTAGGGGAATCAAGTGCGTGACGATATGTGGGGGATCCAGAGACGTAAGGAAGGCGACAGTAGCCAATTCGCTTGGAGGGCTTGAGTTGGTCTCTGCTACATCCCAGACCGAAGTCTTATAGTAGGCTAGAGTTTGAAGTCAGTTTTTACTGGGCGGTGTTCAATCTGGACGAGGTCTCGAGGTTTTTCTGCAAGGCAGTTTCCTCGTTAAAAAAAATCCTTGGTGTCTTGTGTGCTTTTACTTTCCGCATTATATTTCTGATAGTATAATTAAAGCAACAAGTAGTACGTTATTGCCTAACTGTAGAGTTGACTCCAAAGTACTCTTTGTCGAGGTTTAACAACTCCAGTTATAAGTTTGGATATTGATTTTTGAGATCGTCCAGACTTAAACCATAAGACTCACGAGCCAAAACGAAAAGTTGGTAGTATTTCGGTACCCCTCCTTTTTCAAAGATTATCTCTGGTTCGTTTTTGCAAGCCCGAGACTTTAAAACTTGGGTTTATGTCAAAAAGGGATATACACCACCAACTGTTCAAGTTGACGGTGAATCTGTCCTCAAAGACATAGCGGCTTATAATGACATGGAAACTCTCGCCGCCAAGCAAAACTATGATGGGCTTAATGCTATCATTCATGCAGTTACACCTGATCTTTTCCATCACGTGGCCACGAGGCTTGGAATAGATTAAGGAACGTGTTCGAAGGGAATTCAGGAGAAAAAGAAGCTAGACTTCAAAACCTCATGTCTGACTGGGAAAACCTTCGAATGCTTGAGGATGATACCTTTAAAGAATTTAACCACAAATTGTCTGAAATAGTGAATGCCTGTCACACCTTAGGCAAAACTATTCCGGAAAGGGACATTGTGAGTAAAATTCTGAGGTCATTACCCTCAAGGTACGAATCAAAAAAACATGCCATCCAAGAAGTTTACGGCTTAGATATAACAAGAAGTGACCTTGTAGCTAAGCTAAAAATCTTCGATCATGAACGAAAAGATAAACATAAATATATCGCTTTTGAAGCTGTGAGCACTCCGTGCACCTCCTCTCCACTGAAATTGTCTTGGGCTGATGAGTGTGAAAACCTAGACAATGAAGAAGTAGACACTGATCTGTCTCTGATTACACAACAACTGAAAGATCTTCTCAGATCTAGAAGAGACAGGTAATTCAGGAGCAGAAGATCCTTACCAGCATTGAAACCTAATCCTGACCAGGATGAGGATGATCTAGCTGATGTGAAATGTTTCAAGTGTCGAGGCTTTGGACACCTGAAAGACATATGCCCTAGTAAGGAATACTATAAAAGGGATAATGTTCTCTCCGCTCGATTCGATGATATGCCTGACCAACATGAATTCGAATTAGATCATGAAGAAACTGCTTTAATTGCAGGGACTTCAGATGAACGATCTAAACATGATGATTTGAAAAACATTTTAATTCATCAGTTGATCAACAAGAGCGAGGACCTTGATCAAGAAAACAATCAGTTAAAATCTGATCTTGAAAAGGTAGAGAAAACCCTTCACCTGAAAGATCAATAACTTGAGAAATTGAGTGATGATATCTCCTCAACTTTATCTCTAAAAGATAGAGACATTGATGCCCTAAAAGATGATCTCCAAAGGCTATCTGGTAGCTCGGATAAAGTAGCAACAATGTTATTTGGTCAAAAGGCTTTTGGAAATACCAATGGGTTAGGGTTCAATAGTAACACATACACCAAGAACAGTACTTTCATAATGGCTGGATCTAGTCCTCCATCTAATGAAAAACACAAAGGTGTACCTGAGAAAGCTAAAACTCAGGATAAAAATCCTTCCAAGAATTGCCAGTACTGTGGCAAATCTGGACATGTCCAAGGAAGGTGTCGGCTCCTTAAGGGAAATAGGAAAGCTGTAAACAAGCTTCAAGCCGACATGGATAGAATGAACAAATCCCTGAAGCAATTCAAGAGAGCGTTGAAAAACGTGAAAAGTTCAAGAGGAAATGACAAAGGTAAGAAAAAATCTCAACCCGAATCAGTCTCTAGCAACCACTCTACAATCAACACCACGTGTGAGTCTAGTGCTCACACTCCAACTGCTTAATCGCAGTTAGGGGATGCATCCTCACACTATGACTTGTATGTGTGAGGCATGCAGTTGATATCAGGAATTCGTTCCTGGTATTGTGGTTGTTCAAGTCACTA
>JAJJMA010234304.1:0-10263 GCA_023529015.1 Papaver nudicaule
TAAGTTCATTAGTAAGATCCAGAGCAAATGTGAGAGGAAAGGCAGACAGTTCAACAGACTAGTGACTAGATTTGTGAACGGACATGATAACAATGCTCCCACTTTGAGCAATTCTCTGAAGAAACTTCACTCGATCGCCATGGAAGCAGTGGCGGACGCAGGAATTTACGCCACAGGGTTCAAGATATTAATGGAGCAGCGGCCGAAGGCCGCCGAAAATTTTAAGGTGTGTTGTGAATTCTAAAGAGGGCATATGACCTCCTGTCAAACGGTAACAGATTATAAACAATCTTTTAACTATTAACAATGAGGAAGTACTGTACTCTGTCAGAAACTAAAATGAATTCTCTATGCATCAAATTGCCCCACCTACGCTGTATATTTATAGTTACAGCAGGGACGCGATTTTGATGTCGCACTGCGACATCAAAGGTGATGTAGCAGCACCACAGCCCTTGGATTGGGGGGGGGTTATAACCGTTGGATGAAAAGGTGAAAAGTTTTAAAAAAAAATCATTTAAACACCCCTTCATCCAAAGGTTATAAACCCCCCACTCTCCCAATCCAAGGGACGTCGCGCTGCGACGTCAATTTTGATGTTGCACTGCGACATCAAAATAATTTCCGTTACAGCAGTTTAAAAATATACTCTATCAAAAAACCCCACTTAATTGGCCACACAGTAATATGAATAAGAGTAAATTATAATAGAGAAACCCAAATATTGGCCATAGTGAATTATAATTGGAGTTTAAACCAGTGGTCAGCGGGGTCAATACCTAAAAATTAGGCTGCAAATTAGTAACAAGTATGTGTGGAGGCAAATTTCAGCGGGGTCAACAGACCCCGCTTGCCCCACTGTAGGTCCGCCATTGCATGGAAGTGCAGGTGGTAGTCGAATCCAGTCCGGATGTTGGCTTGTCAAGAAACAATACGATAGGATCATGAATTACGTCGATTCCAATGGAGAAATGGTGGCACTCACCACCGGACAAGCCTCTCCGACGTTCAATCTCCTACCCCGTCTAAGCTGCATTATCAAGCCTTAGTTGCTCAATTTACAGCTTTAGCTCCTTATTCTCTGCCTTAGAAAGAAACGAGGCAATCTGAATTCAGTGCAGAACATGAGTGCTCTCCCCAACTGCTTCGGGGAGGAGTAGACCGTTTTGCATCACGTTAGCCAAAAGCATTTCAAGTAGCCTAGAATCAAGAGGTTCATCATTTAGGAACTGTGGTTTTCGTAATTAACCGTCTTAACTGACATATAGTAGATTCTTACTACCAAGGCGAGTTTCCCGTAACAGAAAAATCTGTTTTGAATCATAACAGAATTGCCGCCCCTTAGACATCGATTAACAGCTCAGCGTTAGATATCAGATATTTTTCTGATTTGTGTAGTGTTTATAAATAGGGTATCACCCCCATTAGATTATCAAGAAACAAGCTAGAAACAGAGAAAGAGATAGACTGAGAGTGTAAAGAATAGAGAGAAGAAGAAAAAAACAAGAAAGTGTAAGAAATGGCAAGTCGATACGACAGCATTTTCGAAAGAGCTGTATCGTTTCTTGATGCTTTTGAATCATCGACAAAGAAACAAGAGAAGAAGAAGAAGAAGAAGATGATGAATGAAACTGCTGCAGTTTCTTCCAAGATAGGGACTACTGATCGTAAATCTAAATTTGGAAGAGATGATGAAATTGACTATGAAGAATTAAACCAGTGTAAAAATGAAGTTCAAGATGATGTAAACCAGTAGTATTAAGTTTGGGATCATGTGATTGAGTATATCTCTCTCTCTTTTTAGATGTCGATTTTAGGAAATTGTTTCCTCTGATTTCAGTATATGTGTTCGTTTTTAGTTGTAAAACTCCAGAAATTGAATTGGAGTGAAAAAATGTAACGGTGATGATTCGTTAATAAGAATCTTAATTTCAGTTTCAATATCTTCTCTTCTTCTTCTTCTTCTTCATCAGTAATAATTTACAGTAATTTCGACGCGCTGAGTTGGTATTTTGATTCGGGTCGTTTTTTTCTCAGTACTTCGCTTGGGCTGAGTTATATTCGGATCGGTTTCTTGCACGTATATATTTGTTGGATCGGTCATAAGAGAGAGAAAATTAATTTCTCAGTAGTACTTCTCACTTTTCAACCTTATCCGATCTTTTTTAGTTCCGCCTTCAAATCTTTGATACTTGAATTAATTCAAGTAATTTATGCAGTTAATGTTTGTTACGAAGATTATTGTCTGGTAATGATCGTAATTCGCCTCTTATTTTGTTTGATTTTTGTTAAATTTTTTCTGTGTGTTGATGTGGAATGATCTAGGGTTTTCAGTTAGTTATTATACGGTATTGTGTTTTTATGAATTAATTTAGGGTTTTGATTGTGGAAATCATCATTTTAATTCAGTTAGGTTATTAGGTTTACGATGTGTTCTTTTGACTGTAAAATATGGACTCCGTTGGTAAATTATTACATTGTTGAATTTTCAAGTCTTTTCCAGAAGATTCTTCAGAAGTTTCTTCTGATCCTGTTCTTTCTGGTGGTGGATTTAAATTGGAACCTGAGCCTTTAAGTATATTTGTTGTAATTTGTTGTATCTTAGCCTAATTATATCAATTTGTTCGTGGTTTACCTAATGTTTTTATGATGGTCAAGTACGCTCTCGACGGTTCTGTTATACAGAGCTTATCTTATTGTTAATCTAAATGCATATGATTGAATGATTATGTAAAATATTAATGATATCATTGCAGTTTCTGTGTCCGGATATTGTGAGAGAGCTTCGCGTTTTTACCTATTTAAATTATGTTAATGAACATCATGCTTCCCAGCTTGCTATCGTTGATAAAATTAGGGATCAGAAACATTTCTAAGGAACATCTTAGACCGGTTGAAAAAGGAGGTTTTGCTTGTTCATAATGTCTAGCCTCGTTGCTCGTTTTTTATTAACATCTTTATGTTGCTCAAATACGCACTCTGCCGTTCTGTTATGAGGATCTTAATGTTTTAATAAATGCATGTGCATGAGTTCTTTTTTAAAATGGTATCTTGCAATTTCTGTTTCCCAGATTTGTTAAAGAAGATCACGTTCTTACCTATTTACATCTATAGGCTATCAAAGAAGGGTGGTATGATGGGCGGAGCATTGCGTTTGCAGTTCTTCTAGTTATAGTTGTTACAGGTACCTGAGATTTATAATCTCTAACCAATTACTTAAACTTAGTACGTACTTTTTGAATTCCTAGAAAATCAATGTTTCAGTTATGTTCTGTTGTGTTGATTTGCTTTCTTGCTCTAACTTGGGTTTTCAGGTCCCTGCGGATAGAGTTCTAATTTCTGGCCGTTCTCTTGTGGTTGATGAACCGGGGAAAGCAAAATTGTAAGCTGTTTTCGTAATAATTAAGAGTTATTTCTGTTATAGGCTCAGGCATATTTTGACAACCTTAATGTTTTGTATCGGTTCAAAAAGATAGTAAGCATCCTTTTATCTTTTGTACAGGTCTGGCAAGTGGATAAAATCTGGCAACATGCAGTGGTGATGATATGTGCACAGTATGTGGAGATGGAGGAGATCTGATACTCTGTGATGGATGCCCCAGGGCTTTCCAGGGAGGTTTGTATTTGTTAAATATTCGATGTTGAGCATCAAGTGTATTACAGGTTTCTAAGATATGATTGTGTGCTTTGAAGGGAGTAGATACACTAAATCTGGTGTTTCTTTTTTTAATAATTCTGGCTTTAAGTAACTTTTGGAACTTCAGTTTCCTATGCATGTCATATGAGGTCCTCTTTTTATTTTTTAAAACAAACAGGAACTACTTCTTTATTGTCGACCGTACGCTTCAGAATATTGTGGTTTATGCAGTGTGGCGATGTTTATCTGATACATTAGTCATTTCATTGTGTTTGCAGTTTGTTTGGAAATGCCACGCCTCCCAGAAGATGATTGGTGTTGCCTGTATTGTGACGACAAGATACAGGCAGATGGAATGTTAGCTTTCAGCGAATCTGGTGTTTTCAGACCATTAACAATACGATTGTCGCGGGTTGATAGAGCCCTAGCTGCTGAAATTGGTGTTTGTGTTGTTTGCAGGTAATGTTCAGTAGCGATGCCATCTTATGTAAAGCGTTTTTACGGTATCATAATTAGAACTGAATCTTCTGCTAGTGTTATCAAATCAAACAAAAGATTCCCATGCCAGAATGTCAAATGTGATACTGATCTTGATAATTCACCAACTATTATGTGGTTCATATAGTTTGTTAATTTAACATGAATTATTGCACTTCTCTGTAACTGTCAACTAATATTCGTTCCGTTTGGTTCAATTTTTGAATTTTTTATGTTAGCTTCCTGGACGAGTCTAGATAGTGATCGGTTTTTATGGCACAGATTCACTGCGACACAACTGGACCAGAGATTTGGAAAGGCTCGGGAGGCAAAGTCGATGTCTTTGTCTCTGGAGTTGGAACTGGGGTAACCATAACAGAGTCAGGGAGATTTCTCAAAGAGCAAAACCCTGATATCAAGGTTAGTTTTTTTCCCTAGCAATAAGTAACTGCATCATAATATGTTATCCATGTCTAAGTATCTAATTAGGACATACGAGTAGTAATACCATATTTCATCAATTTATGTTACTGTCAAAACTGCTTATCTTTTGTAATTTTCTTCTTAAGCTTATTGCTGTTGCACCTGTTGAAAGTGCCGTTCTGTCTGGAGGAAAGCCTGGTGAGTATCATGTCTTTCAATTCTCCTCTCTGTTCCTCCTCGTGTATTTGGTACCTGTTTTCATGGGCCGTGTATATTTCTTAGCATTATGAGATGATTTAGTGTGCTCCTGCATTTTATACTTTTATGGTTCTGCATACTATTTTATTTCGGCTAAATGATTCAGTTGCTTTTAGACCAATCCTGAATCTCTATTCTCATCTTAGTAGTAGGAAACAAATTTGGGTATCCCATTATTCTATTAAGAGACATTATCCTGTTCCTTTTTCTTTTTGCTTCTGTATATGTGAGTTGTGTCCTTTTACTATTCGAATGTTTACATCTGTTTGATAATTGTCTATTTGATTCATTAAATGAATATTGTCACATGACATACTCTAGTTAATAGATGAGGTATTTATTATTAAGACATTTGAAATGTCAAATGGAATTTGTTAATGTATTTATTAGTAATAAGCACCCGAGGATAGTTAATCAAATTTCAGCCACTGAAACGAATTAGGCATATTATAATCCATAGGTACAGCCTACAAATTGATTCACTTTTTGGATGTACGATTTTCAGGTAACTGGTATTGGGATAAACACTGAACGGGGATTGTTGATTGCCAGTATATCAGAGGACAATGGCGAAGAGACTCCTTTGCAGGTTTGTTTTGTAAGAGATGATTTATTCTTGTAGATAAGTGTAAAATAGGAACAATACTAGATTGCATGATTAAATACCTTTGGAATTGGATGACGTATTACAGGTACGCCTGAATGGTGTTGCAACTTTTGTTGGTATAGTTGCGCTCGTGGTAGCTCTTTTCGTGTTGCTCGTTCTTTTGGTCAGGTATTTCAGAGCTCATATCAACTGAATTTTGTTCTTTATATTGTTCTGCCAGGATGGCTCACTTGTATTTTGCGAGCTCTTGTAGATATTACACTGGGCATTCTTGATTAAACCCTTATCCGAGATTACTAATAATGTCCAAACTTATCTTTGTCGTTCAAGACTTCTGTTATGTTTTCATTTATCTGGTGTCTTGTGGTGTCTTGTTGCAGTTACTCTTTGTCTAGAAGGACATCATATCATAATTACTCATTAGTGATCTGAATACAGTATATCCTCCTTACCTGGAGTTACCCATCCAAACTGTTATGTGGGAGCCCCAGAGGTGTCCATTTTTGAAATTTAAGGACAAACCTGACCATCACAAACTATGTCTTGATTCTTTCTTATGTAATCTACGCTCAACCTCGTTAAGTGGTTACAATCATGATCTGGTACAAGGATTTCCTTAATTGTACCATGTGCTCATTTTTTGGGATTTGTTTCTCATGTTAGGAACCCTCTGTTGAGCTAGCGATCAAAATATTGGATAGAGCACCTTACTGCCCTGGTGGAACTCCTCTTTTGGCTGTCAATTCTGTAAAATTTGAGCAGAAAGGTAATTTATTGGAGCACAAATTTCTTACATCGGTCCAAGTATGGCAGGTTAAGTTATCTGTTTTCACTATGTTCTGGTTTGAATAGGGGTGAACTGGTTGTACTCAACCTATGGCCAAGGCCTGTGACTATCTCAGCAACAAGATCTTACTTGTCCTACGAGATAGGTAGTTAATTATCTAAACGGTGTATTTAAAAAAAAAGTTGGCAGATCAGAGTGTTAATATTCTCATTTAACTATCCAAGTTGGCAGCAATTAATGCTTCCGTCAGAACTCACAAGTACAGAGATAACAGTGGTGGTCTAGCACCAAATGTATTATGTATGGCTTATAAGTTCATAACTTCAATTTCTTACATGTGCAGGGACCGTGATGATTGCAAGGTGTTGATTCCAGCTACTGTTATCTTTCGGTGTATGTTCACTTCTGCTTAAATGAGGGTAAGTAAACATCTGGCCATAATATCTTGAAAGCTTTAAATGAATTTGGTGGATGTTAGCATCTAGCACTGCAAAAACAGATTAGATCTTCTTGTTTTAGGTAATGCATTAATGGAGTCGTGTCTAATGTAAGGGCATGTTGGTAAATATTCAGTAAATTTATGTTCATCAGTTTTTGGACTATATCTGATGCCAATACTTTCATCTTTGCGTAGTAATAGTATCAATTCTTTCGTTCAGATCCGCAATTTGTAGATAACCACTTGGTCATTTTCTTTTTTGGTTAATTTGGTTCATAAACAGCCGCGCACCAGTGTTAGTGTTCAAGAATCATTATTTTTTTCATATAGGTGATGATCATAATACATTTTAAAGATAAGGTTTTCGTCAATAATTTGTGTTTGTGAAGGCAGATTATCTGTATGTGATTATTTGTGTGTTTGCAGGTAATAAGATTAATTCTTCAACTTGCTCTTGGCACGAAGAAGCACATCAAAGTTGCTGGAAATGAGAGTGATGAACCTATGGTCCGAGTAGGTGTTGAAGAAACTGAGGTCGTAAAAGATTCTGGTTTAGCTGGGTTTATAGAGTAAAAGGAGAAAGAAAGAGGTAAATGAGAAGGAATTGGATATTAAACAGGGGAAGGAAATGAAGAGGTTGGTGAACTTCTTGTTTGGGTCCCTCTACTCATTCATTGGGTTTAGAAAGGAAGAGGAGGAAACTGAAAAAGATGCTTTCTGTAATCCAGGATATTACCAGCAGTGAAGATGTGGAATCTGACAAGGAAAGCTAGAGGGTGGAAAAGCTCCAAGGGTTGATGTTGATTAAGAGTGAGACAAATGTAGACATGGCTAAGTTGAACTGATTGAGGAAATTGAGGAAAGATGAGGCTGAGACTTCAATCTTAGCTTCAGATTATGTAGAAGGTTGAGAAATCATCATATTAAGTTGAATCCAGGCACAAGGTGAGCTAAAGTTAGTTACTGGCCTGGATATGGATCTGATTCTGGTAATAGTCTGCAGGGGGGCCCTGGGCGATCTGCTACGGACAATGCTGTCCAGTTCTTATAAATTCAGTGAAGTTCCATAGAAATGGGCAATTGCTACTGCTAGATGGGATCGAAGTTTTAGGTTTATCCAGATTTAGGTCTACCTGTGAATTCCAAGTTATTGATAACCATTCATCCTGGTAAAGGGAAGTTTTATGGGTTTTGGACTTAACTCTAGAACCTAGGCCCAGAAGAGGTGTATCAGGACTGTGATGCTGTCCAACACTTCTCTATCAATTGTTCTGTTGAATCTCTGTGGTGTGTTTTGTTTCATTACGCACATGCTCGCGTGCTCGTGTACCAAAAATAATCAAATTACTTTTATGCCCTCGGAATGACATACCTTTGCCGGTTCAATCTACTGACCCGGTTACTTTCGTACACGGACGATTTCTTTCCCGCAAGGGCCTAGGGGAGACTATTGAAATCCATGGGTCTAGTTCTCATTGAAAACCGTTAGGCCAAGACTTATATACTTCAGTTCTCATTGAAAACCGTTAGGGTTGTTCACGACTTATATACTTCACATGATATCAGGAGATGGGGACTATTCTCAATCTGCTTTCCTAATCGATCCCTCTTCTTTTTTCTAGTCCGTTCTGGAGTCGTATCCGTAGATCATATGTATTTATACGAGGACGTCTCAGTCTGACCCTCTCTATCTTGTGAACGGAAACACACCTAATTGTTTGTGAAATTGTTTGTTATTCTTTGGCAACTAATGTCGTCTACAGAGAATGCAACCTATGTAACAGATGAAGATAGTGCAACCGATGAAGAGAATGCAACCGATGAATTGGAGCCTGCAACCAAGAAAGATATTGCCATGCGTATAAAATCTATAGATACAATTACTACGGAAAATAGGGTAGAGAATCCTTATGAAGAAACCCGAGCTTTTGTTGAAGTTCAAATTAGAGAAAGGAATCATATGTATCAAGCGAGGAGCAGTATATTATTTGACCTCATCTCTGGAAAATATTTGGATGCTCGAGAAAAGAAAAAGCCTACAACCGTAAAACTATTTCAGATCAGCTTTGCCGACTTGTTCAGCTCGGATGTTTTCAGAAATTGCGATCTTGATCCACTCTTGTCTCTGGGTAGTCTAGAAAACTCTCCTGCGGAGCGTAGGTTTTGGAATTTCTTTAAACATGCAGTGTCAGCGATTGGTAAGAAAAGTGCAAAACTAAACCTTTTAGAAAAGAAAAGTGTGCTGATCCTAGTCGTCAAATTAGAGATCTTTCTGATAGCAAAAGGTGCAGAAGTTGGAAAAGAAAACCACATGCTCGACGATTATCTATTTATTTTGCGTAGCGAATTTAACAAGCACGTGTGTAAAAGGGAGGGAATAGTTGATTGCAATCTATATGAAGACGGTCTACAAATGACTTCAATGCTAAAGACATTTTACGCAAAATCATTCAACAAGGACACTAGCGGTGATGCCAAAGAAGAATGCGTGATATGCTTGGACGAATTCAAGGGGGTGAATAGTAATGTCATGGAGTTATACTGTGGGCATGTATTACACAACCAATGTATACTCAAATGGATCAACCAAACAGAACCACCGAGCGTTTGTCCTGTTTGTAGGCATCCCTTAAATCCCTTTCCATTTGATACTTAGTTTTATACAGATTAATTAATAGTTCTTTTGCTAAGCTTTCTTGGTTTAGATTTTCGGTTTACTCCAACATCACAATTGATTCATCCCTAACTCCTATTAACCCGTTTCGCAAGTATTTTCTCCTAGGATTTTCTTCTGAATGACAATGAACATACAAGTATTGAGTCTAAGTTCAGACTCAGAAAGATTATCCTTTAAATATGATGTTATTTTTGTTAAACCGCATGATATACAAAATTATAGTGACTTTGTCATTGTGAAGACACTGAAGTCTCATGATTATTTGTTGTCATTAAATAATTAACCGATCTTTTCGGTAGTTTGAATTATAACAGCTCTTTGTCTGTCTTTAACTAAAAACATGCATGATGGTGTGAAGAAAACTTTCCTGAACTTGATATTTTGGAGACACCTTCCCAATTCTGTAGCTATTTAGCCGGTAGTTCTTCCTTCTTTTCCGTATCCCAATAACTTATTCTTTCGGATGGGTTTAAAATCCTTGTGCCCAAAATGTTTTGACTATGCCCAAAATCAGCAGGTTGAAATTGTTTTCTAACTCGTTCATACTAATATATTTTTTCAACCTTCCTAAACGTGCCAAATTGAAAACAATAACGTTTCTCCTTTTTTTTTTTTTTAGATCAAAAGAGAGATTTTTATTAGAAATGAAGAATATACAAGTCTACCAGAGGTAGAAAGATACAAGAGCTAAGTTACACAAAGATAGATTCCCTGTAGCAATCAATACCAGTCCTGTTTAGCTCTAGACACACACAAGCGCACACACAGACAAGTATAAGCAAGCACACACAACAACCACAGAAGAATAAAGAAGAAGCAAACCACAACACAAAGATTTATAGTGGTTCGGTAATGCCTACTCCACTTGACGATGATGAACCTTTCACTATGGAAATCTGAAGAACAATTACAAGAACCACACGGTTTAGTCCCTTGATGTTTTCTCTTGTCTCACAAC
>JAJJMA010234313.1:2219-16104 GCA_023529015.1 Papaver nudicaule
AAACCCAGTGATGTAGGAGATCATGTTTTGACTACCAAAGGTGAACACGAAATTGTTCACCCTGACACAACTTGATTGTGTTTGTGCAGCCTCACCATGTAGTGCCCTTTCAATTGATACGGTGAGGTAAAGCACAAGAATAGGGCACAAACCCGGTTGGAGATTACATAGAGGGATGTCATTAACATTGATCAAGTTAATATTCATTTGTTCAAAGGTTGTCAAATCCTTGAATATGAATGTGTATCTTTCATGTTTCTCTAACTCAACTTGGTTTTAAGGGTTCTTAAATATACAAGTTGCAAACAAAGTCTATAACTTTTGTTTTAAACAAAGAGTGAATCCTACCGACATGACATTTTTGTTATGTTAGTATACCTTCTTGGTGTACTATGGTTATAGGATCATTATGAGTTAGATTCAATACTCTTTCTATAACAATGGACGGTTTGCGAACCGGCCAAGGTGAATATTTTATGGAATTTTCACACGGGTTAAACTCTGACTCCTGGAACTCATAAATACGTGGATTCGATCAGAGAATATCTTATGCAGTCCAACGTGATCTTTGTTCCAAGGAAAACTTTATTCACACTTATTGGTGAAACTACATGTGAAAAAGTTAACCCTTTACTATAAGAATAATCAACCCTTGTTAACACAAGTTTTGTATCTTAGAGGGAAATACGTGATCTTCCTGATTATGATGTGGGTATTGCCAACATGACTTTATTCATTTCTATTCAAGTGATGATTATATTAGAGTCATGGATATCACAAAAGTTATATTAACTTCTTGTTTTAAGAAGAGAAAACTTTTTGTGATCATACTCTTATTTCTTAGAAAATGGCTAAGGAAAAGAGATTATAAACAAAGCAAAACTGGATAACATTAAATTGTTTTCGTCCATGTTAGACTTTGTAAGTTGTTCTTTATTGAATAACACCAAATGGGGGAGAGTTCTTTACTTGAATCAACTTAGAGATCATCGTTCTGATTTCCTAGTTATGTCATCTTAAACTTGGTATGTGAGTACCTAGCTTAACCTATCTCATAGGTTTATGAAACCCTAGTCTCGAACTACTTTGTCATATTTTTGTGACAAATAGGGGGAGAATACATATGGTTCTTGTTCTTGTGGTGCATAACGTAGGGGGAGAACGTCATGTGCTTACTTGTTGTGCTTTTCAAAGTATTATGTAAGGGGGAGTAATTAAAGCTGAGAAGAAGCTTCATATCAGGAATGAGTAGAATCACTTTTAAAGTTTTGATGCACAGACTTTAAAGTTTGCTCAGATTCTTAATCTTTGCACAAACAACATGTGAGTTGGCATATTAACTCATGCAAAATCCGTAGACAGGTTTTGTCAAGTGTTGTAGTGTTTGCATACGGATTCATCAACAAGAGTTCAATGAACACATCAAGACTCAAGGGAGAAGTTGAAGAATTCAAGAAATCAAGATACATCTGGTTAGTACTTAATTGTATATCTTTTGAATCCATATGCAAATTGGTTTTGTCACTAAAATTGACAAAGGGGGAGATTGTTAGGGCATTGTCCGGTCAAACCCACTAGCGTTGGTATGTCAAGCTGGTTGTCAGTTTTAGGTGTCAAAACACAATTCTTGATTTAGCCTACTAGAGTTTAGATTTCGGAATTGGGATATGGGCTAAGTAGTAGAGACCTTGAAGACGAAGATTGTGAAGACAAAGAAGACATAAATTATTCTTCATCGATAAAAGGTTAGTAGGAGTTATGATTTTATGGAAATTCTTCTATTTTACTTACTCTATCTTTCGAAATAGTCGACTACTTTATTAGTGATATTAATAGCAATTGAGATCATGTTCTTGTCTAGATGACCATGTGTTATGATGGTATTTGTTCTCGCAAATACTAAGTTTACAAGAATGCATGAGATAGATTCGATACCATTTGTCCATTGCAATGGTTTGATTGCAAATCACTTGTTGGATATGGGTGAGTCTAAAGGAGTACTCTTGAGCAAGAGTCCAGTGGATTATAGTTGAGGACGTCTAACACGTCTAAGTATTGGTTAAGTCCAGAACTTCCAGCGGATCCAAGTTAAACCCTAATCTGAATGTCGACGGTTCTCGAACCGTTCGTGAACAGTGACTTAGGAAAAACTCCTGAGTTCCAAAGTGTCATTTTGTACGCGTACCCTACATGAACCTCAGAATCGATGCTTTTGGTGGGAATTCAGTTGGACGGTTCCCAAACCTTATTGGACGGTTCCTGAACCTTCCGCCGAAGGATTTTTCGGGATTCTCCGAGTGGGTTTAACAGATAACTCCTTATCTCTTAGTTAGACTTGGTTATCATGAAAATATCTTTTGTGGTCCATCTAACAGTTCTCAATGTGTCAATAAGATAAAGATTATCTCTGGTCTGTTAAATATTTTGATTTTTTTGTTAAATACTTGGATTCCGCACCATTTTGATTTTTTTGTTAAATATTTTTTGAAAATTTGAAGGGAGATTGAAGGAATCAATTGAAACAAGATTGATTGGGATGAATTGGTCAAAGAAGAAGATTTATCTTATATATAAGAGATCCCAATGACAATTTTTTTTTAAAATTTTTGAAAAAAAAGGTGTTGGGGATCTGACGGTCAAGAAATACTAGGGAGATGGATAATTAGATGTTGAGGTGTAGAGGGTGTAAAGGATAAAAGGTCAAACAATAATATTTACGAGACGGGAACTGAGTTTCCGCATAACTCTGTGGCGGAAACTGAGAATTCGCAAAAAGTAGAATACGGAAACTGAGTTTCTGCCCTGCGAATATCTCTACTTGCTGCTACGTTTGTGTAGCACCACATAGAGAAATGCCAAGGAATTTCTAGAATGTAGAGAAATTCTTGACCATAGTGGTTGTCCAGATCCACATTCTCAAGATACCTCTACAATCTACGAACCATAGTGCTTGCTCTTATGGTATTGGGTTCCAGATTAGAAATCCATGTCAACTAGAACACCACACCAAGTCTTGTGGTGAAGTTCATAATGGAATTTCAGGCACAAAACGAAACAACGAAGAAGTGCTGAATCAAACAACGACAGATAAATATGCGAATTAGGACCGTTGGATCAGGTGAAATATGATAAATGTTTGAAATATTTTTGGTTGCGCTATTTGAAACAGCGAAAAGTTTACTTTTTCGCCGCTGTTTCATTCAACGTTCAAATCTCGATTCTATTTGAATTCGAATTTTCTCTGGCATTTGACATTTAACAGGACCATGATTGTGAATGCTCTAAACTTGCCAAATGACAAATGTTATGTCAAATATGGCAGCTAAAAGTAACAATTATAATAAGTGCCACCGTGGGAGAGGAGGGTTAAGAATACGAACGAACTTTATACGTGCGCTTTAGTGTGGGCGTAGCTGTTAATATCATCTGAAGGACACACAAGAATTATGTTTGGGTGATATTATAAGTGCGCTTAGGTTTAGGCGCAAGTATAAAGTGACCTTAGTTTGGAAACCTGGACGAGGCACACATTAAAAGAACCACAATGCCAAACGGACTTACAAAATGTGTCAGTCTAGGCATTGGTATATTCAACGTCCATGTTGAGCAAGCCGCATTATATTTCTAAGCATTGTTTATAAATGAGCTTAAATTATAAGTCATTAAACGCGCGCTTGAGTTTTGAGGCTCATTAACTTCCCTAGTTCCTTTGCAAGACCATACTCTACACGATGTGTGCAACATGTAGTGTAAGAATAGATGATTATGCGACTCCAGGGCGTGTCCACACATAACAAGAATCACATGTCAACTCTTTTACGTTGCAACACATCAATATTGTTAAGCTTACCATGTAATAAGCACCACATATGGACTGATACTTTTGGTGGTATTTCATCTTTCCAGGTAAGGGAATGAGGGAAGTCATGAATTCCTTCATCTTCAACTAGCTTGGAGTGTAATGACTTGCCTGTAAAAGTACCAGTATGATGCAACGACCAACATCTTGTATCTGACATGGTATCCAAGACTGGAGGAGTATCACCAGACCAGAAGGTTAGCGCACATATTCGTTTCATCACCAGTTAGATTACGCTTGAAATCAAACATCCAATTACCTGAAGTAGAAATCATGTCTGCCACTTTGGAGTTCTTTTCTGGCGAGCTTATAGAGACAATTAAATAGAGCAAAAGCAACATTAGCAGTCCATATATCGTGCCAAAAACTGATGAGATAACCTGAATGAATGATGTAGTTGGAGTTGTTATTAATCAGGTTAGCATTGTCTGCAATTGTCCTCCAACAAGAGACCATGTAGGTGTCAGTTACCTGTTCAGGAGTCTAATGTGAGAAATCAGAACCATATTTGTCCATGGTAATCTTGCACCATAGTTTGTTTTTCTCTAATGCCAAACCTCCAACACCACTTAACTAACAATGTTTGGTTCATTAGCCTTGGATTGCAGACACCAAGGCCAGCTCTTTCTTTTGGTGCACAAATCAATTCCCACCTAACCAAGTGATTTGTTATTGGACCATCTGTATACTCCCATAATAATTTTTCTCATATTCTTCTCAAGTGCTTTGGTCACAAAAATAGGGGATATGAATAATGAAAAGTAATATGGGTAATGAAGAAAGAATACACTTGAAAGTGTTATTTGTCTCCTACTTGAAAGTCTTTCATCAAACTTTTTCTACGATAGGATCCCAAATATGCTTACTATTTACTACACTATAGCAATTTTAGTTTTGATATGGTAAATTAATGAAAAATAATATTCTATAGATATGTAAAATCGAAAAATTAATTATCTCTAACCACTCCACATTAAAAGACAGTTTATCCGTGGGATAATATAAGGTATTCTATATATATAGCTTTTTTTATGTAGTGATGCCAACAAAGGAAAAAAATATTGTATAAGGAAAAGATTTTATCTACAGTTGTATAGAAATAGAATGTCTGACATGCTAAATTCTTATTAGGCAGATAACTTCCTAATCACTAAATTATTTTCTCAATAAGTTTTTATATCCAAAGAACTTTTGGTAAGATAAGATTTTCTTTAATTAACAAAATATTAAAAAATTTAATACTAAGATTCTTTTTTCTCAGTATAGTATTATAAATTGAAGTTCAAATTGTGTATAGTTGCAACGTTCAAATTTCAATTTTGCTTAACGATGGGAGGAATTTTTTTCATTTTTCTTCTAACAATTGCTCATGTTTCATTACTGTTAAACTCGGTCATGGCGGTGAATCCAAAGAAGGGGTTTAGTATTAAGATGGTTCATAGAGACTCCAAGGAATCACCTTTATATCCAGGTGGACATTTAACTCGGGAAGAAAGGCTTCAAAGACTCGTCGATCAATCCAAAGCTCGAGCACGTTACATCGAGTCAAAAATACTACTCCAAAACAATGCAACGCGTTCCATGACCCCTGATGCTGCACGTTTACCTGTAGTTTACGAGCTTCAAATGTTTTATGTTGCAACAATTGGTATAGGTACGTTTCCTGGTAGACGACAATCATTTATGAATTATCAGTTGTTGGTTGATTCAGGCAGTGATGTGACGTGGCTTCAGTGCAAAGGTGCCAATAAAACATTCCCTCAAGATAAAGAGCTTTATCCTTGGAAGACATCAACTACATATCATCCTGTTCCTTGTAATAGGCATCCTCTTTGTCACGGAGATTCGTGCAATATTGACGGGCAATGCACTTACGTACAAGACTATATGAATGGAGCAATTACATCGGGTATTATCGCTGAAGAAATAGTCACTCTAGGCTCCAATACTGGTGGGCTTGAAAGTTTTAAATTACGTATGGGTTGTGGTCTTAAGCAACAGGGTTTTGAGGTAAATATAGGTAACAATCGTAAACAAGGCAAATCAGATCTTATTGCAGGAATACTCGGTTTAGGATCAGGACCATGGTCTTTTATAAATCAATTAGGTGCTGCTGGAGAAGGTAAGTTTGCATACTGCTTCGAGCCATATAACTATGTTACTGAGGGATCAAAGACATATTTAAGTTTTGGTGCAGATGCGACAATTGGAGGTGAAGGTCAAGAAGTACATAAAACTCCCATTGTTGTACCTAACTTTAAATCAGAGTTCTATTACTTAAAACTAAAAGATATTAGTGTAGGTAGAAAAAAAGCAAACTTTCCTAAAAATACTTTTGAGCGTAACAAACAAGGAGAAGGCGGTACTGTCATAGATTCTGGTAATCCATACTCAGTTATGTTCAAGTATCATTTTGATAGAGTAGCGGAGTTGGTTAAGGCACATTTTTTCGAGCTCGGAGTTGAATATATTGGTTTCCAGTCAATGTTTGATATTTGTTTCCGTCTACCAAGAGGATTTGAAATTACTGACTATCCTTCCATAACGCTTCATTTTCAGCATGCCGATTATATTATAGATTATACGACTAGCTTTCCAATGACTTCTGAAGACACTACTTGTTTGGCTATTATGAGAGGGGAGAGGAATTCTCCAGCTTTTATATTAGGGGCAATACAACAAGCTAATAAACGGATTTTGTATGATGTCATGAATCTGACACTCTCATTTGCTACAGAGGATTGCCGGTTAGGTTTATGAAGGGACGAGAATGGCATCTAGCTGGAAAATCATTTCATCTGTAATTTAATAAATTAATATTCATTTTAATTCCTCTAGTGCACGTAAACATGTGTGTTTCAAATAGAACGAATACATTTACCATGCATGGTTTTTCATTTTTGATAAATGTTTCGGGTAAAAGGTAAATGTTGATAGCTAGATTTGAAGATTAAAAATGAGAAACACTAAAATAAAATAGTTCATATCACGTAGTAAAATATTAGACTTGCACTCTTCTAAGGAGTAGGCACGACATTTGATTCCCCGCAAGATAAGGAACAAAGTTTAACAGCTATAGTAGAGCATAGCAATAATATTGTGATTTAATGAAACGCGTCTGCATCGGAGTGTGTGTGTGGGGGAAGGGGTGGATTTTCTTTATTTATTTGGCTAGTTACCTGGGCTTGTAGGTAGTGGGCTTCGGTCCAACTTTAATATAACCTTTACGATTCAGAAAAAAAATAATTTATTTGGGCCGATTCAATAAGTTAAAATAGAGATTTTTTGAAGTAAAATAAAAAACCCCTTAGCCGAGAAAATCAAAATCGGTGGATACATTCAAACCAAATTAATCGGTCTATAAGAACATGAGTATTAGCCGATTACTGTTGAAAATTAAAAAAAAAAAAAAAACGAAAACATAATCGGCGTTTATTGGTCACCATACCAAACGATTGTTCTTCAGTTTTGAGAAACTAAAAATTAAAATCGTCGCTTATTATACCCTCTATCTAACGATTACATATTGTTCTTCATTTTTGAAAAAACTAAAAACCAGAATCGGCACAACCATCCTTTAAACAGGCGCCCAACTTTCTGTTCTATCATGAGCTGCACACCAATTCTACCCAATTAGTAAAAAAAAACTCGGTAAATTGCTTCTCTAGAAGTGTTTTCCAATCTTTATTTTTCAGAAGTTCTTCTGGTGTCTCCACCAGGAAAAGAGAGTCGGTAATTCAAATCCCCGAACCAAATAGTATGACTGAAAATTATTAAAGAAAAGGAATCGCAGGTAATCATCATACCATTGGTATCCTCCACAAAATAAAGAATATGTGCATAGGCACTTACTCATGTTCTAAAATGCTAACAGGGGGAGGTGAAAATGGTTATCCAGATACTCTCTGTGACCGAGAGAACTTTGTTTTCATCAATATCTCAATAACATCGGAATTTATGTCTATAATCGGCGGTTATCAAAGTACTGTAATTGAATAACTACACCTAAAAAATCTGTGGATACAAATATTTATAATCTGGTGTTATTGGGGCATACTGAAATAATTGAGGCATACCACCGAGTAGTGTTAACAAAAGCTACCGAATATATATTACTACTACTCGGTAGCTTAACACAGTCGGCCTCAATTTTTTAGTAGGCCCCAATGACATAAGGATTTACAAGTGTCGATCTTGTAAATCCTTATGTCATTGGGGCCTACTTTTCTTCAAAAAAAAAAAAAAAAAGGAACACGAAAAGTAATCGTTGGAAAATACAAAGACAAAAATATCAAAGATGTGATCTCATTATTATTCTCACCATTATCAATAAACAAGACAAAAATATCATAAATGTGATCCCAGATAATGTTGTTCAAGAGCCCGTCTAGCATCTCCATATTTGCACCAACAGTAATAGCTACATACGCTTTGACAATAGCAATATCTTCTTAGGGAGTAAAACGAACAGCCATATTGAAGCAAAATAAAAAATTAAAAGTGAAAGTTAGAATGAAAAATCAATGAAAATGGTATTAATTGGGATAAATTTTGTGTTGAGAAGGTTGGGTTGGTTTTATATTAAAATACCCAACGGCTATTTTTACTGTAGCAAATATGACCGTTGGAGTAGATATTTCTGTTGAGAAATGGTGGTGTAGATGGGGTGTAAAAGGAGTGTGAGAAAAAGAAAAGTCAGATAAATAAAAAACCGAGGGGCGGCTAGTCAGTAGGCACCTCTTTTAGGGAAGCTCCTCTCGCCGCTGGCGCTTACTCACAAATCGCCTGATACGGCTATTGAGTACACGCCTGGTAAAAACGACCCAAAACATGTCACGCATGTAATCACAGTTTTAAAACGTTGTGGCATTTTTGCATACTATTGCAGAAGTGCACCATAGTACTTACTCTTAATGTGGTGATACCCATGTATAATAAATAAGGGTAAAATGTGGAAAAAAAAACCACCTTGGAATTGTAGTTCCGCCTATCCAATGGGACACCTAAAATCTAAAACTCTACCTTTATATTAGGGACGAAGGGAGTATATCAAATAAAGAAGAAGAGCTAACTACCCACATCTAATTCTTCCTTGCCATAAACACAAGTAGTTATCTCACTTTCATTTCTCACAACATCTCGTATACATAATTTGCCTTCTTTTCACACTATGGATGTTCATTGTAGCATCCGTCTCTGGGAGGATTTTTTTTTTGGCACTGAGCCTTAATTTGCGTGCGTTGAATTTCTAACGAGTTAATTCTCATGAACCCTCTTCTTGATTTTATGCAGAGCTAGACATATAGTATATTTATATTGAACATCATCATCTGTTGTTTAAGGACATTTATGTTTGGTTGTTTTCAATCGATCAGTATCCTACTCAGTATCCAACTCGTAAGTGTCGTTCCCCTAAATGTAATCTTATGGGTCTCGATTATCTAATAGCCATTTCGCTTTCAAGCTTTAACATCATTCGACAAAGTGTTTGTTTGATAATGGTTAAAATAGATTAATAAAGTGTCGTGGAGGCAAAAAATAACCAAACACATTGCATACGAGCCAATAATTCAGAGAGTTTCATAGCTAAAGGACCAAGACTTACGGAAATGAATTGTCAATTGGTGTAATGAAAGTTTGTTCTGAATGAAGCAAATGTGCATGTGTAAAATTCATATATAAGGACCTCTGTTAGGACATTGTCCGGTCAAACCCACTAGCGTTGGTATGTCAAGCTAGTTGTCAGTTTTAGGTATCAAAACTCAATTGGGATATAGACAAAGTAGTAGAGACCTTGAAGACGAAGATTGTGAAGACAAAGAAGACATCAATTATTCTTCATCGACAAAAGGTTAGTAGGAGTTATGACTTTATGGAAACTAGTCGTCCAGCCCGTGCATTCGCACAGGCATAAGTCCTAACGCCTTTACCTGGTCCATTATCGAACCTAATAGGACAGATTCACGTAACATTTAAAACTATTCTCGCGCATCTCTCTTACTCGTAATAAGAAATACGAACCCTTATCTTTAGGATACAGATGTTCATATGCTTGAATGACAAAAAAAAAGTGACAAATACTATCCTCTTTGAGGAATTCCATACAACCCTTGTATTTTTTCTGTTATTGCTCTAAAATATCCACATCCCAGGAACCAAAAAAGTTACATTCGGTTTCTTTCAGTTTGCTATATTCACAAAACTTTGTACTTAGTCTGACCTGTACTTAGTTTTATACTGAAAATGCAGGTATGCATACTAAAAGAAACATCAGTATGTCCATTTGTTTTAAGTATTTGTAGAGCACGACTAAATAGAGTTTAACCCTGACGTGATTCGAACACGTAACCTTTCGTTCCTGCTAAGAGATGCCAAGCTTCCAGCTGAATGCTTTAAGAACAAATTTGCACCCACACACCGTACATATACAAATATCAATGGTATAAAATCAGCATATTTTTAAGCCAGCCCTTAGAGAGTAATTTGTCTGCAACTGCTCACCCCCTTACAATACAACCTCTACATCATTTCATACTACATTGTATATGACTACATCATTGACTGTCATCCGTTAGTGAGATCCAATTAAAAGGACTCATATGGACCACTCCAAAGGATGAAGCAACAAAAGAAATTTCTATCAACTAACCATTTTGTATGTTTCTATAGTCTCCTCCGGTTTTTCGTTCTTGAAAAGAACATTTTTGCAGCTATGATCCTTTCATCCACACTCCTGCCTTTAGGAGCAGTTACCTGGAATAAGGTTCCAAAAATATGTCCAATTATTAACTGCATAGTTTTGACCCGCAAGTCCTCAAACCATGCTACTATCTAATCTAGATTCAAGAAAACAAAAGTTCAGAGCCTAATTATACATCCATGGACAATGAATCTTGATTTTTTTTTTGTCATACTAAACCAAAGCAACCAAATGATATGTTGCTTTGGTTGCAAACAACACCAAAGTCTTACGCATATCATAAGAGATTCAAATTCTCGGCTTCTGACGAATCACCCATGAGCATTTGAAGGATCCTATCAAGTACCTGTAGCTAGCCATTTGTTATTATTCCAACATTCAAATACTCAGCTTTTGACGGACCACCCATGAGCATTTTCTGCAGAATATTGTACCCTGTAGACACCAAAAGAACCCAAAAAATGCAATGTTCATTTCACCTAAACTTAAAACTTCGAAACATATTGAGAAATCAAGTAAAATTAGAAACCAAAAGCACACTTTGCTTATAATAGCATAATCATCAATAAACATCCACATTTTTACCAAGTATCTTAATTCCATTGCTATAAGTTCATTTTCTATCTCTCAGCTAATTTATGTACCCTTTATTCTCGACTATCAGTTTTAAACTGCGGAGACACAAAAGAAAGTTAGCTTAGGTATTAAATCATTCAAGTTTTCTAAATTAAACGACAGCAACTCCAATGCTGCCACACACAGGGCCTAATAGTGCTTAAGTCACCTTATACGTCTGTGCACTTCATGCATTTTTTAGCAAATGTTCTTCTATAGATATACATCAAAGCCAGTGCAACATGCTACGCATTACAGTTACTACCCTATTGAAAAGAATGTAATATTTGTAGCCCGTCTAGAGTAGATAGAGGTATAAACATAGTTCAAGACTTCTCATAATATTTGGAATTAATCAATAAACAGTGTGTATAATTTTTAACCTTAATAAAGAAAGTCATCAATGCTATGCAGTTCGCGAGAGTGAACTGATAGGTAGGAACTTCACTCCCTGAAGTAATGTTAACTTCAACATGAGCACAGCTTTTGAAGTTGAACACCTGATCACCACATATATATATGCCTCCACTTCCCTCTAGTCTTATAGTTACATCATAACCCGAAATAGTTTTTACATTCTGCTCCATTAGCTTGTTTATGTGCTCTTTCAAATAAATATGAGGTATGACATCGTGAAATTGCTTTCCCTGCAAATCATTTGTTTTAGGTACAGGGTAATTAGCCCAATCATGTTAAATCACCAGAATCAAAGAATATACAAATGCAGATAAACTTCTGAATAAAACATTTGTCTTCCCGTGTTTGCAATAGAGCTTCTAAGCATATTAGGGTACTTTTTTTACATATCCATTAACCAAAACACTATTGTACATACACAGGCATAAGGCAAGACAGACTTAAACCTAAACTGCAAATTTACACATCCATAAAGCATTATAGATCGATAACCAAAGCACTACTTAGCAACGATTACATATCCTTGTTCGACTAATCAACAACTGCACAATTCATTTTCTCCAAAGATTCCCAAAAATACACAGATACACAGACTAACGTATGGTGCACCAATCATATATAAACCCCTTATTTCAAAAAAAGAGTTTATGAAATAGGTTGTGTAAAAAAGAAGTTATATATGAATTAAAGTAGTAATCCAGAGAAGCTGCTGATAATCCCAAACAGAGATTGAAACATAAAGAGAGTGAAAAAAACAAACCTTGAAGATGTTTTTGATAGGAGCTGTAGAGAACTTAGATGAAAGCTTTCTGTAGAGAAACATCAGAGATTGTTGAGACCAAATAGTGGGTTGGTACCCTAGCAGATTATAAAGAACAGCTAGGAAGAAAAAATGGCTAGGGTTTAAGACCTGATTGATTGATTTGATTAGTTATGATGTAGTTCCTGCAAAACAATCCCCAACAAATAATAGTTAGAACAAAACCAAGGTTGATACAATAACAATTTTAATAAGAAATCGTGAGAATTTAGAGACAGAGGAGAAGAGGGAGTTCATAAAAGTTGAAGAAGAATCAAGATTAGGTTTAGCGGATGCCTGTATAGGAAAGATGAGTGAAAATATTTGGGAGGTTTGCTGTTGGTGAGAATTTTTTGGGTAGGGTCAAAAATCATAAGAATTGAGAGAACTCCCTACTTTTAATCTCAAGCTTTTAAAAAACTCTGAAACCATAGTGTTTAATTCTTCTATTCTACTTTCTCTATTCTTTCGAAATATAGTCGACTACTTTAGTAGTAATAATAGCGATTGAGATCGTATTCTTGTCTAACGTGGCCTTGTGTCATGACCAGTGTTTGTTCCCACAAATACTGTGAATACAAGAATGAATGAGATAGATTCGATACCATTTGTCCATTGCAATGGTTTGCTTGCAAATCATTAGTTGGATATGGGTGAATCTAAAGGAGTACTCTTGAGCAAGAGTCCATGGATTACAGCTGAGGGCGTACACACGTCTAAGTCCTGGCTAAGCCAAGAACTTCCAGCGGAATCCAAGTTTGGCCAAATCTGAATGGCGGACAGTTCACGAACCGGTACGCAAACCAGAAACTCGGATTTCTACTGAGTTCCAAGGTGACTGAACATTTCGCGAACGAGTACGTGAACCTAATGTCGGTTATCTTGCTGGTATTCAAATTAAGTGTATATTCTTCCAGAATTTCACTTGGGTTAAACTCTGAACTCCTTTATCTCTTAGGTGGACTTGTATATCACATAAATATCTTTTGTGGTCCATCTAACGATCCTCAATGTGTCAATAAGATAAAGATTACCTCTGGTCTGTTGGATTCCATCTTGAAGTGTTTTTGAGCTAACAAAACACTTGGCAGATAATGATAAAAAGAATTCCAATTGAGATTAATCTCTATTACTTGGTTATCAAGTTTAGGGTTTCCTTAACTTGTGGGACAAGTAATTGATTGCTTTATTCCAAAGCAACCTACCTTATTGAGTGCTATAAATAGAGGTGTCTATGGACAAATACCGCAAGCATCAAGCATACGTGAAGGTCCTTAGGGAAGGTAGCGTAAACTCTTTTCACTTCGGTGAATGCTTGTTGTGGTATAATCATCCTCTATAGGTTGCAGCTCCTCTGGGAACTCCCTACGACTATAAAAGACTTATCTTGAGAGTTGGGAAGCACAGGTAGGAGATTGAGACCATATTTGGTTGAAATCGGATTAACTTGTAACCTTGGTAACCTGATCACGTTCTTGTCTATTCCATAGTCCGT